>OY769908.1:7189664-7357201 GCA_963669185.1 Dyspetes luteomarginatus
CTTGAGACCTGACTAAATAAGGGCTGAAGCGTATCCCCATTAATGCTTATAAGCACGTGACATATCCACGTGACGTGACATATCATATTCTATATCGGTATTCAAGGTGGTGTCTCTCCCTCGCTTTGTTGTTTCTATGATGTTGTAATATACCTCCGGCAGCAGGTAAAGCTCCGTAAACGCCACCTCTACCACGTCCACCGCGATCCGAACCACGAGTTATCCCTCTTGCACGTCCCTGACCATAAATACCACCGTTTGATACTGGTATACGCATTCCATTGACCGGTGCACCGTTTCTGTAACTCGCCACATCGCTCGGTTGATGATAGTCTGGTTGTTGACCCGGAATTCTTGGAAAAACACCCGGTGTCAGGTGAAAGTGATTCCGTGCTATTTGAGCTGGGTTACGACTCCAGGCGCCACTCTCATCATGACCCATTTGATAACCACCATCGTGAGGCTCGTCAGGATATTCTGATGAAGAATTTGAATCATCCCTAAAGTTGTATCGCATCATATTCCCAATGCTGGTTAATCAAATAATTTCTCCAGGCAAAAGAATGCATCAATGATGCACCGAGAAATAATTTGGGTAAAAATTAAGTTTATTATCTCCATTTGATGTAATTTATCGGGATTGAAAAAAAATTCATTAAATCGAACTAAATTACTTTGAATAAAATGAAGCTTTTTAAAATCAAACCAAATTCATTATAATTCAATTAAATTCATTTTACGAAAAATTTGCAAATTGCACAATTTATACGATAATTCATGAATTAAGCCTTAAATAAAAGGTCCATTTATAACCCAACCCAATTAGATGTAAATTCATTTTTCACAATTTATTATTGTGGGAAAAAAAAACAAATTTAATTAAAAGATTGGTAGGGGAATTCATACCTTCGTGATGTTCGGACAGGTCCTCGGGCCCCAATGACTTGTCATCGTGTCTCATGTCGTTTTTCGTGCTATGATCATCTTTGTCCCGGGCATGTCCAGGCATTGTTGTGGTACCAATGAGTATTGGACCACTTCCCGTCTGCCTGAGACTCCCGCTGCCGTACATCTGTCTCGCAGCACCCCGATTCACCGGGGGATGTGTTGATGTCTCGACGCATATTACGGTCCCTGTTAAAAAAATTTGATTTATTCATTTCGTGTAATTTTTTTGTTTTTAATTCTCTTTCCTTTAATTTAGATCATTGTAATAGATCTTTCAGAGTCATCGTGTCCTTCCGCCTCTCTCTCTCTCTCTTTCTCTTTTTTTTCTTTTTTCTTTTCTCTCTCTCTCTCTACCTGTATGATAATTTTTACATATTAACATAGTGTAGGTTATACTACTTCGTAAAATTAATATCCTTTACAGTAACCGCCGATTGGAGTGAAGCTGATGGTCATTGACAGCATAATATATCTTTGACATAGAAAAATATTAATAACGATTTATCTATAAATAGTAGGTCTCGTTTGCCCAAGTGTTATTAGATTCGTAAAGGTTTAGTTCGGTTTCAACGAATTGTAAGCACGGAGCTCGATTCGTCAGTCCGCTCCTTGATTAGTAAAAAAAAAAAAATTTGCCTATTTGCTCAAGTCATTTTTTGTACATAAACGACTCTAATTATCCATAGATAGATATGAGGATAAATCCAATCCCCTTGACCCTGTCGATTATCTGTGAATAAGTAATATAAGCTGTCATTCGTCGAAAATGCTCTAATTTTTACAGATTACACTAAAAAAACTGCACATTCTTAATTAATAAAACAGACTGGACCGGATATTTACAAATACATCGTTATTAATATTTGTCTGCGAAGACGACATGTTTTTCAGTCGACTTTAATGAGTAGCTCCGCTATAGCTTCGATTGACTTTTTTTTAACGAGCACACTTTTAATTAGACTCCAGCAACACGACTACTTTATATATATATATATACCGCAAATGACTTTTTTAAGTATTCTCAATGATGCGAGTATAAAAAAAAAAGTACACAAACAGATTTATTTAACGGAAATAAATAAAGATTTAGTCGGCTCATGAAATCAGGTAACAATTAACATTATTTTTACACTGTTTTCATATCAACTGCTTTTTCCGGCACAGAGGTAAAATAAAACTAAACTAAACTAAATTCATTAAAACTAAATAAACATTGAATCTTCGTATATATTGATATTTATTTTTATCAACTTGGTGTCGAGACTAAATATGAAATTCTAATAAAAAGAGATAAAAAAATAAGACCTTACAAGTATGTAAATAATCTTGTTCTCTAAGATAAATAAATGAGAAAAAATATTTCAAAGCAGTTTGTCGCAAGACTCGTGAAGCGGCCTTCTTTTATTCGGGGTGCATATTTTTATCGCATGTGAAAAAAAATACGTCGGTACATATAAATGCAATATATATATACACACACACATGATTATATATTTTATAACGGGGGGACGGTTCCGTTACCGGACCCGGATTATATATATATATATATATATATATATATATCTCGACAAATCCACCCACTCATCTCTCTATGAGGATCCATGAATTCAATGCAAAATCATCTCAAGTTTGCTTTTATGCCAAATAAATATAGGCCATGTAGTATACATGCGAGTATATACATACATGTGTATAACGCTTTTGTGTAAGACTGCACACGAGTATGCTAAAATATCTTCCCTCCGGCTCAGTCTAACGATAAGCAGCTCGTCACATTATGTAAAATTTTGGGAATCAAGCTTTTTGCAAGTATACATGGAAATAACGATCTGACGCCTGAAAATAGCATTCCTCATAGCCCCCTCGTTTATGTAATATACGACCCTAAGGTGTATCTACATATTCCCGTACATCAATCGTTTCTGACGATGAGTGTGAAGGAGGAATCCCTATGACATGCTCAATATATATATATATAGGTACTAAATGGCCTATGTACCTTCTGAACTTCGTGCACCAGCCCCCGGGTCTATTTGTTGGAATATGAGAAAAAATAATCAAGTAATTTAAGAATGTATTGGGTATAAAAGTTCGACTGGTAAGGAGAAACAATATACTCGTTGTGATGCTCTCTAGCTGACCATTACACCCGGTAATGGCCAGAAAGGGTTTGTGGAGCCCTTTGACCAATACTAGTACCAGGAATAGAAGAACGAGAGTACATGTATATGCTTGAAAACCACAGGCTCCTGATTTATGATTATTATTATATTAAATTATTGCTTTGCTTAAACTGTGTATTTTACTCATACCTGTATCCTATAAGCCAATGGTATTTATATAATTTGTCGTATAAGTGCACGCAGCTATTTTAGTTATGTGAGTATTCCATGTGTGCTGTGTGAGTTTCCTTCTGGGTCCATCTTATACTCGTAATTGTATGCGTACGTTTCTGTGAACGCTCCCAGTTTTTGTGCATGGCAGCAGTAGCGATCTATATATATATATATATATATATATATACATAGATAAAGAGATAAGTAAATCGAGATGCTGAGATCGAAAGCTGACAAAATAGGATCAAAACCCGGACAATTCATTAAAATTATATCCAGAAGAAATTATTTTAATCGAGCCGACTCTTATATCCCATCTATATCCCCAATTAATAATACGTAATTTACTATGCCATGCAAGAAAAATGTATTAACAAAAAATAACACTCGACTTCCGCGTGTTCAATTAATCTTCATTCTCGGCTCAGAAAAAAACAACATATCTATGCACGGACATATTGAAGAACGAAAAACCTGTTTAAAATACACTTCATTGCGAAAAAAAATGTAAATCCTTGCGAAAACTCGGTATATATATACATATCGAGAAAACTATTGAGTCACAAATTTTTCGAGCAAAGCGGATGACTCAGTTAGTGTCAACGTAACGATTAGTGACGCTGGTCAATGAGTATGGTGGGTTGGTAGGAGTCCGTTCGGTGGGAGGGAACGAGAGGTAAAGTAGCTGTGTTAGGAGAACGGGATGAGTGACAGGGAGTATGTAGGAATACTGTCAGGGTAGCGTTAGTAGGTGGGTTCGCCGCTGAGGGCTGGAAGGTGGTGGAATGTCGTCCACGGGGCAGGACTGTCCAGCCGCCGAGTGTGGGGCAGGATGACCAGCCGCCGAGTGTGGGGCAGGGTTGACCAGCCGCCGAGTGTGGGGCAGGATGACCAGCCACCGAGTGTGGGGCAGGTTGACCCAGCCGCCGTGTGTGGGGCAGGTTGATCCAGCCGCCGTGTGTGGGGCAGGTTGACCCAGCCGCCGTGCGTGGGGCAGGTTTGACCAGCCGCCGAGTGTGGGGCAGGATGACCAGCCACCGTGTTGGTGCAGTGTGCAAAAAAAATAACAGAGACAGGCCTCGTGTTTTATTCCTCGTCGACCGAAGCCGAGAGTGTACTGAATTTACATCGAATATTTGCTTATAGTTATTCATAATATATTGGTAAGCTATAAACGCGAAGGTCCCAGGACGAACGCCGCCCTGCGGCCAGTGAAGATACTTCGGGTGTGGAAATCGCCCGCAACGGCCCAAACCGATCAATAAGGTAAGTAACTACGGGTAATACGGGTCGGATCGATATTGTACGGTGTAATGCCTAGTAGTTGGCGCACAACAAGTACCCAGTACGGAATATAAGGTAAATGATAATAACTGCATTCTTATCGAGTAGTCTTAGTATCTAATTCTTATCTTTCTTACAGGTTAGTGGAACGGGCATTATTGCAAGCAGGTGGGAAAATACGCGTAGGTGGAAACTCGCGTGTAACAATTCCCCCCCCCCCCCCCTGCTAAGATAATGTCCGTGAATAATATATAATAAACATGTTTCTTTAGTTGAACGTATTTAAGTAAGATTTTAACACTAATGTTAAAGCGAAAAACGGTAAGATATATGCAGTGATTATTTTGTATGGGGACCAAAGATATGATTTTTCTGAGATCGTAAGTAATATCGAGTTTTCTCTGGGGATTTTAGCGGCGTTTGTGCACGTCTTGACGTCCCTGGTGGTCGTCCACGAAGTCGTTTTGTCGTTCCGCTGGGAGGCTGAGACCCAGCCATCTCAGCTTCTTTCTCTGTTGCTGTTGGAGCCAGCCTTGGCTCTCGATGCTCTTCCTTCCTTCCAGGGTTCGTGGTACCCGTCGATGGGTCCGGGATGTTAGCCGTAAGGTTTGGCTTATTTCCCATGTTTTCTACTCCTTCAGGCGGAAGAATGGCTCGTTTCATTTGTCTTCCGTGAACCTTTACCAAACTCTTATATTTTTGAATGAGGTAGCTTTCACCCCCTAGTTGTCGCTGCACGCGGAACGGGCCTTCCCATTTAGGGGAGAAACCGGCGTGAATGCCCTCGATGGCATTGGACAGAGAGTGCGTTCTTGCATAGATGAGATCTCCCGTTTGAAATCTCGGTGTTTCAGTGACAGCGGCGGCATATCTTTTTTGGTATTTGTTTTGCGTTACTTGGATATTGCGAATCCTTTCCTCCCGCTCGTTCCCAGAGGCATTGGTTTGAGGGAATCTCCATTCGCCTGGGCGTTGGAGATTCGTACCGAGGAATGCCTCGCTGGGAGTGAGCCCTGTTGCGGCATTTTTTCGTGAGCGGAGGCTGAAAAGTATTTTCGGAAGGTGCTGGTCCCACTCACGGTGTTGCTTCCCTTGTAGGTGCAATCGAAGTCCTTTCTTGATCTCCTGGTTACGCCTTTCGGTTGGGTTTGCCCGTGGGTGATAAATCGGAGTCGTCCAGGGCTGGACTTGCCAATCCGTGCAGGCCTCCAGCCATTTTCCTCCCGTAAACTGTGGTCCGTTGTCCGAGAGGATGGCCTTCGGATAACCCCAACGTGAGAAGACTTCTCTTTCAATTGTTTTTATGATGACAGGTGCTTCAGAAGATCCCAATGGGAAGGCTTCTACCCATCGTGTGAAGAGGTCGGTGAGAACGAGGATGAATTTTTTCCCTCGGCCGGTTCGTGGGTAGGGGCCCATAAGGTCCACGGCAACCGTTTCCCATGGACGGCGCGGTTGACGTGGCTTAAGATAATCCCTCTGTTGTGTTTTAGTCGATTTGGTGCAAGCGCACAATCGACATTGTTGGACGTAATCTCGTACGTCTCTTTGTAATTTGGGCCAAGTAAAATGCTGTTGGATAGCCCGCAGTGTCTCATCCATTCCCGGGTGTCCAGATAACACGGAATCGTGATATTCGTAGAGCACCCTGAGTTTCATTGTTTCTGGTACTAATAACTGCAACTTCTGATCTCTCTGCTTCCAAATCGCTCCGTCCCTTAATTGGTAAGATGGATCGTTCAGCTCGTTATTTTGCCCGTTGGCGGTGATCTGTTTTCGTATGTAGGGATCATTTTGCTGCTCCTCGATTATCTCGTTTGCGAAATGTTCCCTCTGAATGCCGAAGAGATCCGGCCTACTGTCTGCTGACGGTTGAGTGGATCTTTTCGGTGGGACGAGCCTTTCCTGATCTTCTAGATTCTCAGCTTCGCAAGCCGTGGGCTGGCGGGATAAGGCGTCCGGCAGTTCATTAGCCCGGCCAGGGACGTGTTCAACCGTGAAGTTCAACTCCTCCAAGAGGATGGCCCACCGAGTTAATTTGTCTTTTTCATCCTTAATGCGGCGGAGCCATGTCAAGGCCTGATTGTCCGTCCGCAAAGTAAATGGTCGGTCTTCTAGGTAATGTTTATAGCGTTTTACCGCCCACACGATAGCAAGGCATTCTTGCTCGTTGCTACTATAGCGTGCCTGGGTGGCATCGAATTTCGCACTGGCATAGCTGACAATTCTTCTTTGGTCATCAGGTCCCAGCTGGTACAACACGGCTCCCATCCCGATTTTACTTGCGTCAGTTTGAAGAATGAAACGTAACGTCGGGTCCGGACGGCTGAGTTTCAGTGGTCCTGATATCCGTTGTTTTACCTCATGGAATGCGTGTTGTGCTGCTTTGGTCCATTTGAATTTCTTGTTCCCGGCTAGTAAATCCGTAAGCGGGGCAGTGGTTTCGGCGAAGTGCGGGACATATTCCCGAAGCCAGTTGCAGGTGCCGAGGAATTTCTGGAGAGCCTTTTTTGTTGTTGGCTCGGGCATGTTCACAATCCCTTGGATATGTTCACCTTTAGCTTCATTTCCTAAGTCCGTAACGTTATGACCCAAGTATTCCAGGTTAACCTTACCGAAGTGACATTTATCAACGGCACATGTAAGTTTATGCAGGCTTAATCTCTCGAGCACAAGCGTCAAGTGTCGCAAATGGTCCTCCCAGGTTTGGGAATAAATGATTATGTCATCCAGGTATACCGTGCAGATGACATTTAATAAACCAGTAAGTACTTCTTGACTCATAAAACCTTGAAAGGTGTTCGGTGCATTTTTCAACCCGAAGGGCATTACGCGAAATTGGTACGTTCCTCCATCGGGTGTGGAGAACGCCGTAACTTTTTTGGTGGCTGGGTCCATCGGGATCTGCCAGTAACCGCTTTTCAAATCCAGTGTGGAGAAAACCTTGGCCGTTCCGAGCCCCTTAAGAGCGTCGTGAATACGTGGCATAGGTTGGTTTGTATCTTCTGTGATAGAGTTAAGTCGACGGAAGTCGACGCAAAAACGTGGTCGGCCATCCTTCTTTTGTACGATGACGATCGGTGAACTGTAGGGAGAGTTACAAGGTTCTATGATACCCTCCGCTAACATCTCTCCGACTTGTTCCCTGATAATTTGCTTCTTTGCGTCCGAGTATTTATAACTCGCCAGGCGGAAAGGTTGGTCCGAAGTCAACCGGATGTCGTGTTTCGTAGTCTGCGTTTGAGTCAGTTTTCCGTTGGACTGGAAGACTTGCCCGAATCGCTGTATCAGACTTTGGAAACTTCCTCGTAGCTCCTCCGGAAAATTGTGTTTCAGATCGTTAAGCTCTGGTATTTGATACTCGACTTGAGGTACCGATGCATCAATGAGTCTGACTGAGAATCTGTCCCTTGACCCTAGGTGGAGGATCCCATCGTTGAAATTAAAAATGGTGCGCTGTTGAATCAACCATGGGTAACCGAGAATTAATGGTTCTCTTGATGTAGGTGCTACCCAGGCTTCAACGTGGATCGGATTTCCCAGAATCTGGATTTGGAACTTAGCCTTGCCTTCCAGTATCATCCTTGCTCCTTGTCCGGCAAGGTTGGCGCTTGATTTCGTCAGTTCAGTGTAGTCACCCCCTTTCAAATATCTCGGCTGAACGAAGCAATCGCTCGAGAAGCAGTCCACTGCCGCGTAGATTTCCACGTCATTAATGGTTACTAGGATGTGCGGTAGCTTTTTGTTTCCGGCGCTGCTATCAGTGAGACCTATTGTGGGTTGGCGGGCGGAGTGGGGTTGTCCGGCGGCCTTCTCCAGTTTCCCGGATTGGCGGCGCGGTCAGCATTACGTTGGGCCAACACCGGGCATTCCCGATGTAGGTGATGTCCTGGACAGTACCAACATTTCGGTGGTGGTTTTCCTTCTGGCCCAGGCTTACCAGCCCTTTCATTTTTGTCGCCCTTCGGCTCCTCTTTCCGGAATCTTGGAGGAGGCGTATAATCTCCTAAATCCGATTCCGCTTCGATAGCTTTGGATATAAGCGTGGAGAAGGTCTGGGGATTCGTCGGGCGAATCGCCAATCGGAGGCTCGGTCGCAGAAGCTCGAGCAGTGTCGCAACCTTTATTGTCTCTGGATCGTCTCCACGGATCCTTTGATACAAGAGATACTTTTGTTGTAGGAACACTCCGGCATTTTCTCTGTCGCCTTGTTTGCGAGAGAACAGTTGAGCGTTTAGTCTTGATATAATCGCAGGACTGTCGTATCTGCTAAGCAGTAGTTCCTGGAAGCGGTCCCAATCAAAATCCAAGGGTTTGTAGCATGACCACCATCTCTCGGCTTCTGCTGTGAGACCGGAAGCGGCGGTTTTCGTTCGGAGAGATTCCGGGGTCCGAGAGGCTGTGAAATATTCGACACAGCTGATGAGGAATTTTTTCGGATCTTCGTGATCGTGTCCGCTATAGTCTGGAAGTGGAATCCGTGGAACTTGATTCAGAGCTTGGAGTAGAGCTCCAAGGTTGTCAAATGCTCCTTGTAAATTTTGTAGTGGTGGTGGAGGCTGGTTTCCGGCTGGATGTTGATTTCCCCCTTGGGAATGATCCTCCGGTCGGCTAGAAGCCACTCCAGCTTGATTGATTTGGTTTCCTTCCGCCATGTTGTTGACTTCCGGAATGTGCAGTACGGACTTGGGCGCCACTGGGTTATTTTGCACTCCCAGAAGTGCGTAGTCAGGGTTTAAACCTCGTAAGCGAGCAGAGACACGTAGCGGACTATGTTTGACCGGCATTAGCGAGGAGAGCTGGGTAGTAGGTTGTTGACGCACTCTTTGCGTTCATGCCCCACGTTGGGCGCCAAATTGTCAACGTAACGATTAGTGACGCTGGTCAATGAGTATGGTGGGTTGGTAGGAGTCCGTTCGGTGGGAGGGAACGAGAGGTAAAGTAGCTGTGTTAGGAGAACGGGATGAGTGACAGGGAGTATGTAGGAATACTGTCAGGGTAGCGTTAGTAGGTGGGTTCGCCGCTGAGGGCTGGAAGGTGGTGGAATGTCGTCCACGGGGCAGGACTGTCCAGCCGCCGAGTGTGGGGCAGGATGACCAGCCGCCGAGTGTGGGGCAGGGTTGACCAGCCGCCGAGTGTGGGGCAGGATGACCAGCCACCGAGTGTGGGGCAGGTTGACCCAGCCGCCGTGTGTGGGGCAGGTTGATCCAGCCGCCGTGTGTGGGGCAGGTTGACCCAGCCGCCGTGTGTGGGGCAGGTTTGACCAGCCGCCGAGTGTGGGGCAGGATGACCAGCCACCGTGTTGGTGCAGTGTGCAAAAAAAATAACAGAGACAGGTATAGGCCTCGTGTTTTATTCCTCGTCGACCGAAGCCGAGAGTGTACTGAATTTACATCGAATATTTGCTTATAGTTATTCATAATATATTGGTAAGCTATAAACGCGAAGGTCCCAGGACGAACGCCGCCCTGCGGCCAGTGAAGATACTTCGGGTGTGGAAATCGCCCGCAACGGCCCAAACCGATCAATAAGGTAAGTAACTACGGGTAATACGGGTCGGATCGATATTGTACGGTGTAATGCCTAGTAGTTGGCGCACAACAAGTACCCAGTACGGAATATAAGGTAAATGATAATAACTGCATTCTTATCGAGTAGTCTTAGTATCTAATTCTTATCTTTCTTACAGGTTAGTGGAACGGGCATTATTGCAAGCAGGTGGGAAAATACGCGTAGGTGGAAACTCGCGTGTAACATTAGTAATTAAACGTATAAGAGTCGGTGACTAAAATCAATAGTCGAAGAGGATCATGAGGGTTTGAACGAAATAACTGTATAAGTTATTCGCGATAAATGTGTCCGACCATTAAAATATATGGATGGAAAATGATCTTTGCGCGACTGTGACAATGACCGATACTCAGCAGCATTGGGGGCGGCTATATTATTTGGGTTAGTGACTTCCTTCAGGAACATCGGACTCTGTCAAAAGAACAATATCCGGGCAAGTTTTTCGTAGTTTCACTCTGTACTCTGATACCAATGCGATATAATATAGTGGGTCTCAAGTCATCTGCAGGTGCATTCCCCTCAAAGAGGGGAGGCGTAGGTGTAGAGGAAATTGCATAAAGTGAAGTTTAGTCAAGTGGACAGAATAGAGGGGACAAAAAAAATAGAGTCGTCAATAGACTTGAGCATACTCAAAATGCTCAAATATTTAACATTCAGAATTGGCATTTAGATTGCCAATGACTCGATAAATGCAACGATTGATTATTTACAGCTTGTCGTTTATGAGGTTACTAATTGAGCTTAGAGATGACACGAAACTGACAGAATTTATTTGTTAATCGAACAGAGCAGCTCCTCGTTTTTAGACCTGAAAAAGTAAGGACGACCACCTTGAATTCATCGAGTGTAATTTGGTATTCGTTCATCGCTCTTCGATATAGTCGTATTCCAACTGTTATTTCTGGACAAGGTGCTGGTCGGCTGTGACAAATTTGTCCAAGGCTCCCAGCACGTACACAAAGAAGGTAATGCATTGCTGCTTCTATTTTCAGAACTCAGAATCGAGAAGAAATTTACAACCCTTATTTTTTCCTTTGATGCAAGAACGAATAAAGGACGATTTTTTTTCCTCAGGATCGATTTCGGTTTATAAATAATTTCTCGATGTTAACATTTTAGTTGTGTCACCCCTTAACAGACTTGACTCAATTTTCATTATTTTTGTTTTTTTTTTAAGAATTTATATCGTTTGCAAAATATGATTTGCAAAATATGATGATCGGTAATATTCGAATGAGAAGCCGATGGGGGTTCGATTCAAGTTTTTGGCGACAGTGTGCATTCGATTTCGGTCGTAGCAGAGAGAAAGCAAGAGAGGGAGGGAAAGAGAGAGAGAGAGAGAGAGGGCGCGCGTGGGATAAATGTGTAATTCGATGGTGTGCTCTGCTCCGAGAGTGCGGAATGGATAATGGATTTGGGGAATCCATCGGACAATCACCGGTCCATGAATGACTCGAGACAGTGCGGAGGCGTAAAGAGTTTTCATTCACTACGTCAACGCCTGCGCCTGTTGGCCAATCGATATACGGCGTGGCACACACCCTCTTCGAAAGAGTGAAAGAGGCAAGAAAGTTTCTCAAAAGAAAGATCGGCCATCCAAATAGTGGACCGTGGGGACAGCTTGGAGTGAGAGAGAAAAAAAAACTGACGAATATTCTCAAGTTTGCAAATCTATGCTCTATAAAAAATTACGCAAAGAAAAATTGCACTTCAATTACTAAATTAATATAAATAGGTATCAGCAGTAGATCGCAGAATATCGTGTTGGAAAATTTTCAACAACACAACATTGGAGCACAAAATTGGAGCCTCCACAGAGTGAGCATTGATCCAGTTGTTGTGCTCGTGAAAAAAAATAAAACATTATTCTAAAGCTCTTACAGATTTACATGTATTGATCAAAATTAAGATCAGAGATATCAGCGGCGTATACCCACCAATAAATGCCCAGTGAATGAACGAATGAACACGCCTGTCAAAACGACTATATATCGGGATATAATTCGCGTGCAAGTGTTGATTCGCTGGGGTGGTCCATTCGTTCACTCGTGAGGTTATCTTATCAGGTCGAAATATTGATTTAAATCTATATATATATATATGTATGTATAGCTTCAAAAACAGTAGATAAAAGTGTATCATCAGACCTAATATAGTGTGATTTTGATTTGAAAAATAGATTTTTCGGCGTTATCTCGTGGAATGCTTATGCTGGTCTAATCCTTTCATCACTCAATTACCATGTCATGTTTACGAGCATCGGCTCAACATTATTTGAAATATCGATATATGGCGGTGTTACCAGTCGATATTTCCCCAAGTGCGAAATATTCTTCGACTATCCGCCGATTGATATGCAGTAAATAAAACAAAAATTTTTAAATCTAACTTCAATTTATTAATTGAAAAAAATCACTCTAATTTTTTTTCAATAATAATTTATTGATATATGTGTATAAGGTTGACGAACAACAGAATTTAAATGATTATGAATTCCAGCAGTTAATCTTTTTAATCGTTTATTTTTTGCAAGAAATTTTGTACCTTGCTGCAACTATTCGCAATGATGAGCAATCGATTTTCAATACGTGTGTAATCTGATGGTCGATAATCACTTCAGTTGTGAAACAGGATACGACAGAACGAGAGAGGGGTGAGAGAGAGAGAGAGAGAGAGAGAGCTCTTCATATTATCTGAATGGCTCCACATGAATTTTTGATAAGTCCGCACAGATGTACATATATATATATATATATATATATACAAACTGACCTGTCCGTAAAGCCAGAAGGGTAAAGAGAATGAGGTTGAGCTGTTTTTGAGCTCGGGGCATCAGGTCGTCCACGCTCGACCTCATTTTGCGAGTGCCTCGAACAAGAGGCTCGGGGCTCTCGAGATCGATCGGATACGAAGTACCCTCTTTGAATCTTCTTTTACTATTTGTTCGTCTTCTTTTACGATAACAAGATAAATCTGCTGATTCACTATTTTACCCCAAATTCACGAATTATGGGACATCACGCTGACCTCCCTATACTTAAGCCTCGTGTAATGACGTTTCACTGAAATATCACAAAACTCACACTGAATATTATATGCAGATTCACGCGATTTATAGTTCAATTATAGAGTCAAGTTCTCCGCTTTATTTTATTTTTCTGCACTTTTTTCTCACAGGATTTTCACATAATCATCGTAATTAAATATTTTATTAAAACGATAGATTGGTAATTAAAGTAGTATGGGAGGCTTCAATGAGAAAAAAAAATCTTTTGGGCAATGCGGATTTTGGAACTACAACAAATCAATTGAATGAACATCGCGAGCGACGCAATTTCGTAACTCTCTCACATAATAACCTCGTGTACGTAACAATAACCGATATGATGCCTATAGATGAAATAAATTCACATTTTCTTCGTAATGTGGAAAAATCCTGTCGATTTTTTCCAAAATTTCCAAAATTTTCGATTTTTATTTATTTATTTATTAATTTATTAAAACATTTCGTCGAACGTGCAGATTCAAATTTAGATCCAGGACAGCTTATGTCTATGTGTCCTATGAAAAAAATAATATATATATATACATGTGTATTCAGGAGAGCGCGACACCCTCCGCGCGGGAAGGGTGGACGCGATAACTCCACACTCTTGTATCTTCACTGCTCGAAATAATCCGACTACATATTTTTAATGAAGAGTTTATTAGTCCGATGAATTTTTGTCTCCTTCAACCGACGTGATTCTGGAAACTAATATGCTTGTATCTCAGGCTCTCGGGGAGGGAAATTTAACGATTAACGAGAACACTTGTGCAACCGAAGGGTTTTCGAGTTCGACTGAGGGGTGTCGACGAGATCGTACATGACCGGAAAACCCACGCAGCCCCGAACGCGCAGGAGTCGCAAAAAGCTGCCTCAGGCACATATAGGCACATATAGGTATATAGTCAACTATCAACCCCTATTTCATTTAGCCCGATATTTCTTTTACCCAAGAGCCATGCCATGGGATTGAGTATCAGCTCTCGCAGTTTTTTTTCCTTTCTAATTACACGGTATGGAAAATATAACGACTTTTTCATACCAGCAAGAAGACCAAGTCCATTGGTATTTTCGGGAATAACAACCCCTGTATTTTCCTCTCAAATGCACATGTATTTCATTGAGTGCATAACGGAGATTTTTCTAATTCGATCTCATTCTGTAGAGGATTTGCTGCGCTGCATGAGTGATCGTTAACTTGACTATAACTCATGACTGCTGCATTAAATTTTAAACCTTTTTAAATTTACTCTCGTGTTTCGCCCTGAACTATATTATGGGATTGAGTAGCTCACGCGATCTCCTTTTTCTTTCGAATTATACCGAAAATTTATCGAGATTTTAATAATGTAATGGAGACTTTTTAGTTTTCAGCGACTCGAAAGGTATTTCGTCGAAATATATTCGTATTTTAAGGGGATCATGAGGGATAGTCATTTCCGAATACACAAGCAACCTTCAAATGTCTTGCTGGCAATAAAACCTCGTATAACTCTGTCTAAAATATACAGAATACATATTTCTCTTATCCATAACCACGACGAAATTACTTATTTATTTATTGAAAAATACATTCCCGAAATAAGACTTTTTGATTTTTATTCAATTTTAATAGATCATGGATAACCGATAAATTATGGTATTTTTGGCGTTGAAAAACAATTGTTATTTAACGATTCTCGCTGATTTTTGACTAGTCATGGACCATTCCGAAAGATGTTCGACTAGCCAGCATCTTTTTTATCGATTTGTTCGTATATATTCGTCGGCAAAGGGGGTAACTTTTTGTGACGATACGACAGGGATGAGTTTCTTCTCCTGTGGCCGAGAATTCCGTGGAATATACAGGTCGGCAAGTTACTGATCGTTTTCAACGATAACACCAGAATTCTTGGTACATAAAATCTGTACCATCTGCCAGTTTACCAAATTCCACTAATTTCCAAATTTTTGAGGGTTTGTTTCCGGAAAAATCATCATGTATCATTTGGCCAAACTTTTTCTTCATCCCATCTATCTATAATTTAGTAACGATCGTAAAATTATACTTTAGTTGACGAATAAAATTTTACTGATACATCATCGAGTCTTCTTCGTCACTGGTCTTCGAAGATACTCGATCGTCGGTTGATAGATCAGAGCTGGTGCATCAATAGCGAACATAAAATCGATATGATTGAAAAGTTCCATTGGAACTTTGTACATCATCTCTGAATTCGGCAATTCATTGGCAAGTTTCTCGATATCCTGCACAAAAAATAATCAATGTAATGGAATAATTCGACTCCAAAAATTCCCCAGATTCGTGTCTCGAAAATATTTGTAGAATTGTTTACTCTCGAGTCTGCGAGCCAATCATTGCTTGCATAGAAAATTGCGACTGGAACCTTAACATTTGCGATTTTGTATTCCGGTGGCTCGGACTGTCCATACTTGGCACGATTTTTTCGCGGTTGATAGTAATCAAATTGACGAAATTTTTCTGAAAAACAATGAGTGTTATTGATGAAAGTAACATATATATATATATTTTTTTTTTCACGTAAATTTGTCCACTCACTGGAAAGAAATTCTTGCCCAAAGTGGAGAAATTGCTTAATCGAACTACCTGCCGGTAAATGTCCCATGATAATTGGCACTGTGGTCTGTGATTAAGAATGATAAAATTCCATTCGTTAATTGGACGAGAGAGATAAACGAATACAGTTATATAAAATGCTCGAAATTTTTTTAGACCTTGTTCATTTGTGCCGAGTCATAACCAGTCACCATGAAGAGCGCGTTGCTGCAGATCACCTGATAAAGCGTCTGGGCCTCGCATATTTCTCTACCTATTTTCGTAAGCAGCGCGTTCGTTGGCAAGAAATCATGCACATTGAAGATTTGCAGAGCTCGCTAAGATGGGGAACAAATGTTTCTTTTTTAATTCGATCATCGCATGCATTATCAGATTTAGACGATAAAATTAAATAGTTATTGCAACACGCATACTCATTCCATTTTGATGAATTTAAATGTCATTTAAATGAAAAAGTATTTTCTCACGAGATGACTTAATTAAAAAATCTTTAACATCGAAAATCATTTGTAAGCTGATTCAGCATAAAAAAGTTTCCTTGCAGCGTTTTTTTTTTTCCTTTAATGTTATTGCTAAATTAAATATTCAGTCTTCGTATTTTTGAACACATTTCTCTTTGAGAATGCATTTTGTATCGAAAATACTGACAGATGATTCAGCTGATCGATTATACGTACATATATCGGTGTGGAAATCTTGGAGAAAATATTAACGATCGGACTCCGAACATTATTCGCATATACAATCGGCGCGTAAGCGACGAATTTGATGATCTTGTCGTTGTACTCGGGTCTCTCGGACAGCATAACGAAGAACGACGTTGTGCCTTGCGAGTGACCCACGTAATTAATCTTCTTCTGATCGGTTTTTCCGATTATATGATCGATCGTTGCAGGTAAATCGTAAACTCCCATTTCATGAAAGGAAAAGTCCCAAAATTCAGACGTTGTGCTCGACAGATTTACATGAGCTCGAGAATAAGTATTTCCACGTGAATTTCCCATCCAAACGTCGTATCCCTCGTCGGCGAGTAAATAACCTATCGAGGTGGAATTTTTATTTAACTCGGAAAATTCGGAAAATTCAAACGATGCACCCCGAATAATCATTCTTATCTATAAAATTTAATGTAAATAATTTTTTTTTTACGCTCAAAAACATATTTAGATCTTACCAAGTGCTTTGGAAGGTCCCGTGAGTATCCAAACCGCTGAGCTCGATAATATTCCATGCTGAAGATAAATCACCGGTTTACCCTTTCTCGGGGGATAATTTTTACTTCCGGTAATTCGATGCACCGAGAGTAAATATCCATCTTCAGTTTTGACTTGGTGCAATTCAGCCTCATATCCATACTTTCCGATCAATTGTGGCTGTGTACGTCGATAAAATTAATATATTTTTAATCAATTCGCATGGACGTTCGGATTGATCTGTATCGTGACGATTTTCGGTTTTACACACCGTATCGAGATATACGTCAGGATGATTTATCATCTTCGAGAAATCCTTTATAGTCAGAGTCGGCACGACCATCGTAACAACGATACCCCAGGCTCGAAGAACCGTATTCTACAAAGTACGTATTCTTGAACGAGAAATATTGTTTCCAACATTTCTTATCTTTTCATTATTTCTTTTTTTTTTTTTTGAACGGCATTAGAACGATAAACATTAATAAGCAATTTCATTATGGAATCACATTGAAGCGTGATTTCGCCCATGCACAGGTCCGGCTATTATTCGTGGTCAATGTAGCGAATGTATTACATCAATATCACGATGTCATAGAGAAAACTGCTTACACTGCCATTTATGCGAATTATTATTAACAAATTATCAAGAAAAAAAAAAATGGAATACAAACCTTGAGCATTGCGATAGAAGGATCATCGATAATGAAGTCGAGCTTCTTACCAAGAAAATCAAAGCTTTCAATTACTTTTCCATATCCACCTGTGACTCGAGATAATAAACCCTTTTTAATATTAATTTTCTTTCTGTTTCCCATTATATATTTATTTTCATATTTTGTCCCAGCTCCACTCACGTGTCAGATAGTTCTTGCCCTTGTAATACAATTTCTTGGCTATCTTCACGCCTGGTATGTCCTCGAGCCATTTCGAAAATTTTGACTAAAAAAATATAATGAATTAATTCATTATTAAAAGTCGATAAAATTAAACCGAATAAAATTCAATGAATTTTTTATGTACTTGCTCCGTCACGGCAGTCGATGTGGACATTCCGAAAAATTGGACGCTTCCATTGAAGTATCCCATCACCAACAATTCTGTCTCATTTGTTGCCGTAAGAATATATTCAGCTACGTATGCCAATCGTTTTTTTTCAATCCGCTCGCTCCTTAAATCACAATAGAATTGATTGAAATGATAATATTTTGCCCAGTGGCATTAAAATACACACAGTGAACGTAAAATAATCCTAAAATTCAACAATAATTTATGGTACAAAACAATCAACAATAATTTTTTTCCACGGAATCAATTTTTTTTTTTGCTTAATTACCGGATCAAAACTGTAACAATAACAATTTAATTTCAACGAACGCAAACGCACGAATTTTACGAACAAATTTTTTCCACTACGCGCACGAATTCAAAAAATTTCAAGACACGCTTCTTTCACCGAATATTTCAATTGACAATCAGGCGTACGATATAGAATTTTCGGCAATGCTGGAATTGCTCAGTCCCAGCCATACGTCGTAGCCTTGATCCACGAGTAGATAAACTGAAAAATTAATAACATAATAATAATGATAATAATAATGAGCTATAATCGTCAATCATGCATTATCGCATGTAAAGTCAATGCCTTCTATTTTGTTGCCACATATACCTATCGCAATTTGAAGCTTGTTTACGGTGCATGGTTCAGTGTCGCAAAGAATTCCATGCTGAATTAACGAAACTCTTTTTTCCACATTTCTGGGTGATTTTGGCCCCGAAGGAATTCTATATAAAATCGTACTGTTTGGATATCCTGAATGATCATCATCAACGATATCGTCTATAGAATTCGGCAATATCGCAGGAAAAACATATCGTTCCACTTCATATTCGGGCAATACGTTCAGCTGGAACTGATTTTAAACATTTAAACAAAACGAGAGGTACATTGAGTAACAAGAATTTTCATATTATGAGGGGGGAAAAAAAAAACACTTTTTTGCAACTCAACGAAATTTACCCGATTATTGTCAGATTTTTCAAAATATTTTTCCACGTAATTATCGGCATAAGAAGCCCGACACTCACTAACGAGAGTACCAACGATCGCGGTAATTGCGATCGCGCTCACGAAGACCATACCGAAAATAATCCAACACCGTTGACAATTTTTTTTTCGTATTTTTGCTATTTCTAACTTTTTACTCTCGTGAGGAAATAACGTGACCGATGGATCGCAGATAGATGACTTTTCAGAACGGTCAATACGGCGATCGTTTGTCGTGAGACTCGTCGCAAGAGCCTGGCGAACTGCGACTAAGTTGGATTTTTCAGCCATGATCTGACCCCGTGAACCGAGTTTTCGCAGATAAAGAATTATTGCCGAGCTTGCATGAATTACTATTGCTTATATATATAGCGACGCAACACCCGATTATCTATGTTATATGCTTGAGAGTGACTAATGTTGACGCATTTCCAGTTTTTCTGTACCAACTTGATCAGAAAAACCGGAAATGCATGGAAATATATGAGAACACCGACAATCCATGTATACATATATATATTTATATTTGTAGTTGTATATGTGACAAATGAGCAATTCTTTATTTGTTGAGTCATAAAATTTGTTTATCAAGTTTATATAGCAAAACACAGGCCATTTGTCATCACATCCTTAAACTTTCAACTTTGATAATCACATGTTTTTTTGTTCTTATCGCACCGGAGTACTCTGCAGTTCGCAAAAAGATTATTGACGTCCCAGTTGCACTGTGCATGCGAAATTTTGCGCGGCTGTCCACCATATCTGTAAGCAATACGAGAGTGGAATGTTCGGTTGAACCGAATATCATATGTGTGATAAAAATCAATTCATACATACGAATATTGCCCAGGACTCGTAGTTTGCGGGCTGTCAGGCATGATGTGTCACAATGTCACAATGAAATGATTAATTGGAACTAATTTGACGATAAAAGAGAGAGAGAGAGAGAGAGTAAAGAGGGGCAGGATCGTGTATATTTTCTGATGTCATTATGATTATCTGATTATCAAGATCAGCGTCAGCCCACGTCTCATCGAAGACGCAGAAGATGAGAAAACGATATATAATTCAGGTTGATCAGGTTAAATTAAATCGCCACGCTCAATCGGATCTTTTTTTCATTTCAATCTTTATGAAAGCATTTTTTTATAACAAAATATATTTTTTTTAACTTATCATAGACTCGATAATTATACTCGTACAATTTTTTAAGAGTGCAAGATTGTGTATATTTTCTGATGGTACTTAGCGCCGCATCAGAACCCATCCCATCGAAGACGCAGACGATGAGAAAACGATATAATTCAGGTTGATCAGGTTAAATTAAATCGCCACGCTCAATCGGATTTTTATTTCATTTCAATCTTTATGAAAGCATTTTTTTATAACAAAATATATTTTTTTTAAACTTATCATAGACTCGATAATTATACTCGTACAATTTTTTAAGTGTGCAAGATTGTGTATATTTTCTGATGGTACTTAGCGCCGCATCAGGACCCATCCCATCGAAGACGCAGACGATGAGAAAACGATATAATTCAGGTTGATCAGGTTAAATTAAATCGCCACGCTCAATCGGATTTTTATTTCATTTCAATCTTTATGAAAGCATTTTTTTATAACAAAATATAATTTTTTTTAACTTATCATAGACTCGATAATTATACTCGTACAATTTTTTAAGAGTGCAAGATTGTGTATATTTTCTGATGGTACTTAGCGCCGCATCAGAACCCATCCCATCGAAGACGCAGACGATGAGAAAACGATATAATTCAGGTTGATCAGGTTAAATTAAATCGCCACGCTCAATCGGATTTTTATTTCATTTCAATCTTTATGAAAGCATTTTTTTATAACAAAATATATTTTTTTTAAACTTATCATAGACTCGATAATTATACTCGTACAATTTTTTAAGAGTGCAAGATTGTGTATATTTTCTGATGGTACTTAGCGCCGCATCAGGACCCATCCCATCGAAGACGCAGACGATGAGAAAACGATATAATTCAGGTTGATCAGGTTAAATTAAATCGCCACGCTCAATCGGATTTTTATTTCATTTCAATCTTTATGAAAGCATTTTTTTATAACAAAATATAATTTTTTTTAACTTATCATAGACTCGATAATTATACTCGTACAATTTTTTAAGAGTGCAAGATTGTGTATATTTTCTGATGGTAGTTAGCGCCGCATCAGGACCCATCCCATCGAAGACGCAGACGATGAGAAAACGATATAATTCAGGTTGATCAGGTTAAATTAAATCGCCACGCTCAATCGGATTTTTTTTTCATTTCAATCTTTATGAAAGCATTTTTTTATAACAAAATATATTTTTTTTAAACTTATCATAGACTCGATAATTATACTCGTAAAATTTTTTAAGAGTGCAAGATTGTGTATATTTTCTGATGGTACTTAGCGCCGCATCAGGACCCATCCCATCGAAGACGCAGACGATGAGAAAACGATATAATTCAGGTTGATCAGGTTAAATTAAATCGCCACGCTCAATCGGATTTTTTTTTCATTTCAATCTTTATGAAAGCATTTTTTTATAACAAAATATAATTTTTTTTAACTTATCATAGACTCGATAATTATACTCGTAAAATTTTTTAAGAGTGCAAGATTGTGTATATTTTCTGATGGTACTTAGCGCCGCATCAGGACCCATCCCATCGAAGACGTAGACGATGAGAAATATACAGATCTTTCGTGTTGATTAGATGTATCAGAATCGCCAGACTCTGATACATCAACAGATTTTTAAAAATTATTATCTTTATCGAAACATTCGTGATGAAGACATATAATTTTTTTATTATCTTATCATCAAATAAAGACTCGTCAATGTTATTT
Source organism: Dyspetes luteomarginatus (assembly GCA_963669185.1). Taxonomy (NCBI): domain Eukaryota; kingdom Metazoa; phylum Arthropoda; class Insecta; order Hymenoptera; family Ichneumonidae; genus Dyspetes; species Dyspetes luteomarginatus. Next base: position 7,211,542 of record OY769908.1, read on the forward strand.
CTACACATTTTTTCTCATGCAAATATGAGGACAACCGAAAAATATATAGTAGATAAGTTGTGGACAATATATTTTTTCTCATATTAAACGTGATAACTTGACTTTTAGCTGCTACTTCAGCCTCTTCAGTCTCGATATTTTTCCATCATACCAACGATTATGTTATAGATCAACCGTTTACCGTCTTTTGCCCATATAAAATCGAGATGAGCAAATTTTTCATGGGGTACGCGAAATTTACCAATTGGATTGCCGAGTTCTTTGTACAAACGGTCAACGTCCTTCGGAGTGGCGAACAAATCCTTCGTCGAATAGTGTAGTGACACTGGTATTTTGATTTTCGAAAGATCATACGTAGGTGGTCGAAATCTTTTGTATTTCTTCATATTTCCCAGTATACCGTGATCGTATTGTTGAAATTTTCCTGTGAAATCATAAACAGTTTGTTATATATTATATTATATATTATATTATATATTATATTATACATTATATTATATATTATATTATATATTATATTATACATTATATTATATATTATATTATATATTATATTATTATTTTTTATAAATTAAACTCACGAGCTTTAATCACTTGGGTGAAATGAACGACCTGTTTGACAGACGCACCTGCGGGTACGTGTCCCAGTATTGCTGGTAGCATTGTCTTGTTCAGCTGATCCGAGCCAAAGCCAGCAATAAGGAAAATTACGTTCATACATACGGGCTGAGTCCAAGCATCCTCATCACAGGAAAATTTCATAATCTCATTAATCAATTCAGGTGTTGGCTCGAACTCGTAGTAACCGAGGAGAGACATTATTTTCTAAATAATAATAATAATCATTGGAATAAATATAACAATAATTCATGAGCAGTCTGACAGGTGATTTTTTTGTTCATTTTATTTGTTTTACGAATCCAATCACGTTTTTAATTGATCCCATGTCTCACCTCGATATTGTTGCCGAACCTTGACAGGACACGATAGAAAGGACTCTTTATATGAGTCAAATAGGCAACAGGTGCAAGTGCGAACATCACACTAATTTTATCCTGATATTCTGGACGCTCTGTAGCCATGACCCAAAAGTCCGTCGTACCCTGACTGTGACCCGCGTATATGAGCTTCGCCCTATTTGTTTTTGCCAAAATGTAGTCGATCATCGCTGGAATATCTTTGCAGCCGATTTCGTGCCATCTGTAATAATAATAATTCGTTTTTTCTTCCTTTCTTGTCGAAGTCTCATCGTCGTCGTATACCACCCGATAAAAGTTACGTCTTTCTGTAATCAAATCTATTTTGATAAACTGGCAATTATGTCATATACGTATTAATTTTTTGTCATTTGATGAAAATTTTATTTCAATCAAATTTCATTTTCATGAGATAAATCTATTTTTTTCTCGGCAAAGTTGAGAATGAAAAAAAAAAAACACGTACGAGAATTGCCAATATTCCTTATCGAGAGTCGAATATTTATTATGCTTTCGGGAGAAAGTATTTCCTCGAGAATTTCCCAGCCAAACATCGTAACCCTCGTCGGCCAGAGTGTAGGCTAATGGAACACAGAGAAAATTAAAAAATAAATAAAAGAATATCGAATTGTTGATTTTATTCCAACTCTCATAATCGAGCTTTGAGAATTCACTCTCATGAACAAACGACGACGTACCAAAAGCTCGATCTGGACCGGTTATTATCCAATCGGCCGAACTACTGAGCACTCCATGCATCACGAATACTGGCTGTTTTCCCTCGGGACTAGAATTTCCATTGGGCCCCGTAATTCTATGCATCTCCAATATATATCCATCATCGGTCGTCACGCGATGTGTCTCTCCACGATATCCATATTTCTTTATCAATTGTCTCTGTCAAATTTTTAACAATTTTTCCATTTTTTGCATTAATTTTATTGCACTTAATATTTATCGGAACTGCACTCTGTGTTTCTATGTTTGTACTCACGGGTGTGAGATCTGCATCCTCGTTATGCTCGAAACTGTCGAATTCTATGTTCAATTGTGGGATTGTCGAAGCTTTTACGGCAACGAGGCCGAGAATCACCAAACCGATTAATTTCGGACCTAGTTCCGTCATCGTTGAAGCCTCGACTGAACGAGTCCGGCAATCTCACATATTTATATTTATATGTGAAATTCGTGTATCCGCCGGATCAATCTCATAATCGGGCTTTGATCATTTATCACCGAGGAGGTAAAAAGAAATGAAGTTTTTATCATGAATCTTGATTGTCACGAAATTCAACGGGTCATGTGCCGTTGATAACGCGACTTTTACGCACAAAATTCACATGAGAATAGAGATATTTCCATGTTTACCCGTTTTCTTTTTTTACTTCTGAATGAGTAGCTGGATTTAGCTGGTAACTGCAGTAGTGAAACTTATAGACGTACCAGCTAAAACAATTTGGTCAATATCATCATTTTTCATACGTATTTTTGACATATCAAACATATATTTATATAAAATTTGTCATTTATAGCCACGAATTATTTATACATATATATAAAATATAATGCATTAATGAGAAATATATCGAAAGACGTATTCAACTATAGAATTTTTCATTGGTTTATAGTCCCTGCCACAAATATATCTTCAACTTCCTTTGGATATATGTGACGTATATATTCCCTCGCAAAGAAATGAACTTTTTATCATGAATCTTGATTGTTACGAGATTCAATGGCTGATGTGCCGTTGATAACGTGACTTTTACGCACAAAATTCACATGACAATAGAGATATTTCCATGTTTATCCGTTTTCTTTTTTTACTTCTGAATGAGTAGCTGGATTTAGCTGGTAACTGCAGTAGTGAAACTTATAGACGTACCAGCTAAAACAATTTGGTCAATATCATCATTTTTCATACGTACTTTTCACATATCAATAATATATTTATATAAAATTTGTCATTTATAGCCACTAATTATTTATACATATATATGAAATATAAGGCATTAATGAGAAATATATCGAAAGACGTATTCAACTATAGAATGTTTCATTGGTTCATAGTCCCTACCACAAATATATCTTCAACTTTCTTTCGATATATTTGACGCATATATTTTAATGTAAAATAAGTTAAGAGGGAAATTGCTTTTTGCGGTTGAAAAAAAAAAAAAAAAAAAAAATTGCGAGGAATCTCATACTTTGAAAACTTAAGAATATGTGTAGTAAATTTCAACTCGGATTTCGCAAAATTGCCAAAGTTATAATACAAACGATTAACCGAATCAACGAATGTTCTGAAGGACCGTTAGTGTAATGTTCGGAAATCAGGTATCCCACAGTCTTGCGTGGACCTCTCGCGAGAAAAGCTCGAACGCGAAGTCGGCACGAGCAAATGGCTCAAAACGAGCTTTGTGACGACGTGTGATATAGCGGATCAGCAGAAAAATTCCGTAAGTACTCGATATACCTTCTTAAACCGTACTTGAAACTTAAAACGCGTTTCTCTCGAAAAAGCTTTTTCGCGAGTGATTATTGGATTATTATCTGAAAAACTATTTATCCAATCAGCATGAAATTTTTACTCCATGTCGAGCAAAGATCCTTTTATCGTATGACGAACCAGAAAAGCGATAAATTATGTCTTTCTTTTTTTAATATTGACAAATGGGCAATTTTTTTAGCAAAATTGATGATCTCGATTTGACAAGTCACCATTTTCTCAATTTTTTGTTTTTTTTTTCGTGGTTCGTCATATTATAGGTACGAGTATAATATAGTGAATCACCGTTAAATTTTTTTGTTTCAGATCAACCGGAGCAAAGAATGTTGCCAACCAGCGATCGAGGGACACCGCGCAGCGCCACGATCAAGGACGGATAGGAGAGGTGTTTCTCCATGAAAATTATTGAAAAAAATTATGTGTTTACCTGAATCTATAATAAATATATGTGCAAAGTTTAAATTTAATCGACTCAATAGTTTTGTCAATAAAAAATCTCAAACAAAGCGGTAATTTCAGCGTGAACAAAGCAATTCCCCCCTTAAGCAGCATTAGACGCGGACGGTATTTAAAACGGTTATCTTTCCAAAATTTGATGTTTCCATGTAGGAACACGAAGAGGAGGGTTACAAAATAGAAATGACAAAATAGTTAAGTATACCAAAGTGAATTAGTACTCAAGAAAAGGATCGCAAAAATCCGAAAGAGTACACGTTTTGGAATATCTCAACAAAAACAAAATTCGCAGAGAATTTTTCTTCAAAAACATATTCCTTTTGTTTAATATAATCTTGCATATACATATATGTACTTTATTACCGTGGAAGATACAAAATGTTTTTTTTAATTGATGGAGGGTACATAATTCATAAGTTTTGTATTACTTAGATCTGGAGGCGTGTGTTATCGTTATGCAACACATTTTCCTTATCAAATAATCATCGCTCACAAAAATGAAAAAAGTTCATCGACTCATCGAAGGCATATTATACAGCGATTGATCCATAAGGAGATGTAAAAACAATTTGCCTCTGACTGATCGATTGATATTGATTCTGAAATTTGACGTAGATAACTCGAATAATCTGAAGCAAATAATCGCCAAAATAAAAAGTAATCCACGTCCACGTTTACTTGGATTTAAAAAAATTCAGTAATTTTTAATAATCGGAGTGAAATATCAAGTGAATTTACGAGAGAGCAAAACTTGCTTATCTCGTGTCTCGTGGTGTATTCAAGCTCTTCGGCACGCGTCACAATTTAGCTCTTCATAAAGAAACCTTATAGAATAACCACAATTGCTTTGAGATAACTTATCTTATCGCCGGTCATGATATATTTCTTCATCACCAAGGATTTGAGTGTGATATGTGTACTTTTGGATCAAAATAAATGACGATTTGTCGTTGGTCTGCACTATATCATACTCATTGAAAAAGTATCAGATTTATTATTCTTGTAAGAAATATATCAACTTTTTTCGTAATGTCAATCAAATTTCATCACAGAAGCCTTTCGATGTGCGATGTATTTTTATACCTTTTTCATCGTAGTGGATTGTTTAAGGCGTCTGACCGTCCTGGCTGCTCGAAAAATGGGCTTACTTAAAAAAATCCATCTAAACTCAAAAGTATAAAAGAACTTTTAAATTATTTTTTGCCACATGGTCGATCATGGTTGGACAACATCTTGTACAAAAATTATCAAAGAATCTTTAAAAATGATAGCACTGTAGCTGAGACCATGCTGAGACCCTTCACCGATCTGGCTGTAACTAAATCTCGAAAACTACTGGACTGATTACCTTCAAATTTAGATACATTATCGACAATATAGCATACAATTTTTTCGATAAGATAATTTTTTTTTTTTCATTGTTCATTTTTTTGTAATCAAAATAAAGACAGTTTATTTTACTCAACGCCATTTACATCATAATTTTTTTCAAAATCCCTACGTAACATTACAGCCATACTATTCGTGAATAAGCAAATAATTTTTTTTTTAAATAATTTTTTACGTAGATCTTTTTACGATATCAGTTGCAGCGCTGCTATTTTTAAATATTTTTTAATAATTTTTTTACAACATACTATTCAAACAATATGAACTACCAAGTGGCCAACAACTTTAAAAAATCGTTACATCTTTTCGAGTTTATAGATTTTTGAAAATACGAGACTGTTTTTTGAGAGGTCAAATAGGTGGTCAGACACCTTAATGTCACATATTACGGGTTTAATGACATTTTGCACAAGGATCGTGAGCACATAAAAAAACATATGTTGCCGAAGATTCTCATTTATTTATCATTAAAGACTTTTATGCAGTTGATATGTACAATTTTTACACCCATGTTTTTATTTTAATCTCGAAAATTTAAATACGTAGGTGATATATATTTTTTTATAATTATATAATTCAAATGATTTCTTTCCTCTTTCTCAATCATTGTATTTCTTCATGAGACCAATGATCTTATCGTAAAGCAATTCCTTGCCGTCTTTCGCCCAGATGAAATCTAGATGGCCAAATGTGTTATGTGGTACCCTAAATTTGCCAGTAGGATTGCCAAGTTCTCTGTACAAACGATCGACGTCCCGAGGATCGGAGAGCCAGTCATTTGAGGCGTAATGCAGCGATACCGGTACTTTGACTTTCGAAAGATCGTAAACCGGTGGACGAAGACTTTTGTACTTCTTCAGATTCCCGATTCTACCGTGATGGTATTGTTGAAATTTATCTAAGAAAAGAATTCAATATCGAGCCATTTTTCTTATTTGAATATTCTTATCATTAATATACATTGGCATAATTCATCGAGAGAAAAGAGAATTAAATGCATATATTACTAATTTATACATATATATTATATTGTATTGTATATATTTAATTTACCATAATATATTGTTATTTATTTAATATGTCTTGAGTTGATTTTTTATATTGCTTTAATTTTTATGTTCATTATATTATACTATATTATATTATATTATAAAAGAAATCTATCATTGAATTTCGCGAGGTTTATTATCAAAACATAGGATCGAATACTCACGATCTCTAATGACTTGTACAAAATGAACGACCTGCTTGACCGATCCGCCTGCCGGCGCGTGTGCCAGAATGACCGGCAGCATTGTTTGATTAAGCTGATCAGAGCCATAACCAGCTATGAGAAATATAACGTTCGAACATATCGGTTGAGTCCACGATTCATCGTCGCAGCCTATAGCTGCTATTTGCCTCAATAATTCGCCCGATGGCTCAAACTCGTAATGTCCCAAAAGACTCATCATTTTCTGAAAATTAAAGATTCTTAAAAAAAATAGAAAGAGAAATAGAAGTAAAAAACATACATTGACATTTTTTTTCTATGTCAAGGCATAATTTTTGTTTGTCTTCCTTCAATTTTCATCACCTCGATGTTGTTGCTGAATTTTCCAAGTACTCGATAGAAGGGACTTCTGATATGAGTGAGATAAGCTACAGGAGCAAGAGCGAACATTGCTTTGACCTTGTTCTGATATTCCGGACGCTCTGAAGCCATTACCCAGAAGACCGTGGTACCCTCACTATGACCGACGTAGATAAGCTGTTGCCTACTTGTCTTTTCGAGAATGTAATCTATCATCGCTGGCACATCGCTAATTCCACTTTCGTGCCACCTATAATAATTTTTGTTTTTCTTTTTCTTGTTTTTTTTTTACGTAATCCAAGGAGGATAAAATTTTTATTACGATACTGCTTGAAACAACGAATTTGAAAAAATAATTACGAGAATTGCCAGAATTCCTTATCGAGATTCGAGTATCTAACGTGCTTTCGTGAGTAACTGTTGCCTCGAAGATTGGCCATCCATACGTCGTATCCTGCATCAGCCAGAATGTAGGCTAGGTGGGTCAAAAAATTAATTATTCGTTTTCTACAAATTGAAAAATGGAATTTCCTAATAAATATTTTAATACAACACGTACCGAACGCTTTTTGTGGACCAGTTATTATCCAATCGGCGGAACTACTCAAAAGTGCGTGTACCATTAAAATTGGCTGTTTTCTTTCAGCTTTCGGATTACTTTTGGGACCTGTTATTCTGTGCATTTCGAGGATATATCCGTCATCGGTGGTAACATGATGTGTCTCGCCGTTATATCCATACTTATTTATCAATTGTCTCTGTTGAATTAAATTATCACGAAAATCATACATTCATTTTAATAATTCTCTATTTTAATATTGATATTTGGAAATGCAACATTTATTTATTTAAATGGAAAAAACTACTTAGTTCTGATCGTGAGGGTTCAGTAATTAAACCATTGGAAATCATTATTTCCATAACGTTTTGATCCCCAAACGGTTGATGAGAAAAACTCATTTTTCATGAATAATTATTTTTTTTCCAATCTTATATTCAATTCAAATCATTTAATCAATTTATTCTCGTATTTCCATCCAATTTGAGCAGTGAAATTTTCATCCTTACTCACAGTGTTATATATATATAATTTACTCATATACTTACCACCGTCAGATTTGCATCCTCGTGGTGGCCTTTTAAAATCTCGCCTCCTTCTAATGATTCGTTTGTTATCACCAGCGAAGCTTTGGCAACAGCAAATACGAGAATTGCCAAAACGATTACTTTCGGACCTAATTCTTTCATCGTGGAAGTTAGAATGACCGTCTTTAACGGTCGTCATTTATATTTACTTTGTCCAAAATTCGTGCCTTTTGTATGATTTTTAATCGATAAAGCCGCACCTGTTTATCGCCAGATTGATTATGATACAAGCAAACTAATCGCTTCGTCGAGGTCGCGGTATCGATAAAAAAAAGTTCTCCAATAAAAATAATCCCAATAATATACTTACCGCCTACTAACCTTTCGTGGTACTGAAGATTATTTTTTCATGAGTTCTCATGTATAAGTTTTAACAATATTTTATAATAAATGTCTTAACAATTATATAATTTTCTTCTTATTTATCTAAAGTAAAGATATTTATCGAATCGGCAATTCCGTAATTTACGTCTTACAAGGAAATATTTTAAAGTGTCCCTCTCCGAATTCGATGAGCTTTGAACTTAGTCCTTGATAAATAAGAGACTCGTGTATTTTTTCAAGTATGTATCTTTAAACAGATTCTAAGCTTTTAGCAGTTTTAGCTGGTTGTTACGATGTTCCGCATAAAAGCTCCGATGTACAAGTAACCGATTGCAAAATTATCCTTATGTTAAATAATGAAATTTACATGTCCGACTTTCCATGCAACCTTGTTAGAAGGGGTGAATCGCCCCTCAAAAGCTTTATTTTTATATTTTTTTCAATGTTACAGAACAAATTATCAATAAATTTGAATTAAACAAATACGAAATTAAAGAGCCTAAAAAATAAAGTTTCCGCGTTTTTTTTTTTCATAAACTAAAATTAAGGGATAAACTCAAAGGAAAATTCTTTTTTTTTGTATAAGCAGGAGTTTTATCATTCCCGAGATCGTTCTATTTGTTTTTATTTCAAGGCCGAGCGCGACAGTAAATTTTATTTATGGTCCTATTTATGAATTATCTCACAGAAAATACACATTAAAACTAGTAGCACCTGGGGAAAAAGTGATAATAAGGTATAGCAGTCAATGTGTAGCTCGAAATACGACCATGTATACGACCGATATTATAGAAGCAAGGAGGTAAGATCGTGTAATTTTGTCATTTCTATAATAATATTTTTTTATACACAAAAATGACTACATAAAAGTTTTGAAACAATTGTTACAATCGAATAAAATTATTTCGATGGAAAAAAATGGTGCTATAAGGGGTGGTTTACCCCGTGATTTTTTTTTTTTTTTTCGCTCTTTCATTAAAAATATTATAAGGATAAACCAGTCAAGACATAGTCCACCTCCTTGCAGCAAGGAAGCATGGAAAGTTGGACATGTTCATTATTTAACATAAGAAATCTTTTGCAATTGAGTTCATGTCGATCGGAGCACTATTTCTATGTGAATAACAGCTTAACTACTAGCTAAAGCTATCCGTTTAAGGGCACTTAAAAAAATATACCTGTCTCTTATTTATCAAGGATTACAATATATCCAAAGCTCATCCAAGTGGAAAGAGGAGACAAGACATTTCCTCGTGAGTCAAATATAAATTAGAATTGAAATGATGGAAAAAAATGGTGCTATAAGGGGTGGTTTACCCCGTGATTTTAGTTTTTTTTTCGCTCTTTCATTAAAAATATTACATGGATAAACCTGTCAAGACATAGTCCACCTCCTTCCAGCAAGGGAGCATGGAAAGTTGGACATGTAAATGTTCATTATTTAACATAAGAAATATTTTGCAATTGAGTTCGTGTCGATCGGAGCACTATTTCTATGTGAATAACAGCTTAACTACTAGCTAAAGCTATCCGTTTAAGGGCACTTAAAAAAATATAACTGTCTCTTATTTATCAAGGATTACAATATATCCAAAGCTCATCCAAGTGGAAAGAGGAGACAAGACATTTCCTCGTGAGTCAAATATAAATTAGAATTGAAATGATGGAAAAAAATGGTGCTATAAGGGGTGGTTTACCCCGTGATTTTAGTTTTTTTTTCGCTCTTTCATTAAAAATATTACAAGGATAAACCTGTCAAGACATAGTCCACCTCCTTCCAGCAAGGGAGCATGGAAAGTTGGACATGTAAATGTTCATTATTTAACATAAGAAATATTTTGCAATTGAGTTCGTGTCGATCGGAGCACTATTTCTATGTGAATAACAGCTTAACTACTAGCTAAAGCTATCCGTTTAAGGGCACTTAAAAAAATATACCTGTCTCTTATTTATCAAGGATTACAATATATCCAAAGCTCATCCAAGTGGAAAGAGGAGACAAGACATTTCCTCGTGAGTCAAATATAAATTAGAATTGAAATGATGGAAAAAAATGGTGCTATAAGGGGTGGTTTACCCCGTGATTTTAGTTTTTTTTTCGCTCTTTCATTAAAAATATTACAAGGATAAACCTGTCAAGACATAGTCCACCTCCTTCCAGCAAGGGAGCATGGAAAGTTGGACATGTAAATGTTAATTATTTAACATAAGAAATATTTTGCAATTGAGTTCGTGTCGATCGGAGCACTATTTCTATGTGAATAACAGCTTAACTACTAGCTAAAGCTATCCGTTTAAGGGCACTTAAAAAAATATACCTGTCTCTTATTTATCAAGGATTACAATATATCCAAAGCTCATCCAAGTGGAAAGAGGAGACAAGACATTTCCTCGTGAGTCAAATATAAATTAGAATTGAAATGATGGAAAAAAATGGTGCTATAAGGGGTGGTTTACCCCGTGATTTTAGTTTTTTTTTCGCTCTTTCATTAAAAATATTACAAGGATAAACCTGTCAAGACATAGTCCACCTCCTTCCAGCAAGGGAGCATGGAAAGTTGGACATGTAAATGTTCATTATTTAACATAAGAAATATTTTGCAATTGAGTTCGTGTCGATCGGAGCACTATTTCTATGTGAATAACAGCTTAACTACTAGCTAAAGCTATCCGTTTAAGGGCACTTAAAAAAATATACCTGTCTCTTATTTATCAAGGATTACAATATATTCAAAGCTCATCCAAGTGGAAAGAGGAGACAAGACATTTTCTCGTGAGTCAAATATAAATTAGAATTGAAATGTAATAAATTTTAATCCATTGAAATAAAATATATTTTAATGAAATACATTCACAATTTTAACGTGGTGACGCTTCTTTCATGGACAAACTTTTGCATCCTCAGTCTCGGTATCTTTTCATGAGACCAACAATCTTGTCGTAGAGCAATTTCTTGCCGTCTTTCGCCCAGATGAAATCTAGATGGCCAAATGTGTTATGTGGTACCCTAAATTTGCCAGTAGGATTGCCAAGTTCTCTGTACAAACGATCGACGTCCCGAGGATCGGAGAGCCAGTCATTTGAGGCGTAATGCAGCGATACCGGTACTTTGACTCTCGATAGATCGTAAATTGGTGGTCGAAAAGTTTTGTATTTTTTCAAATTTCCTATCATACCATGATCATACTGCTGAAATTTACCTGCCCAAAATAAGATTGGCAGGTCAATTATCGTTTAATTTCTAATAGACTTTAATCTCACTTCGATCTGAGGGAAAAAATTTTAACTCACGAGTTCTGACCAATTGCCCATAATGAGCGATCTGTTTGACGGATGCACCCGCTGGAACGTGGCCCAGTATTGCTGTGAGCATCGTCTTGTTCAGTTGATCGGAACCGAAACCAGCAATTAGGAAAATTACATTCGTACATGCCGGTTGAGTCCAAGATTCTTCGTCGCATGCTAATGATACTACTTCGTTCAGTAGCTTACCTGTTGGCTCGAACTCGTACCGACCAAGCAAACTCATCATTTTCTGATTGAAAATAAACAATATCAATCATCATTTATGTTTATATATTTCTCTCGATAATAATAATAATATTTTTCATTGATATATATATATGTATCTCGTCCCACCTGGATATTATCGCCGAACCTTGCAACGACTTGATAGAAGGGACTTCTGACGTGCGTCAGATACGCGACAGGAGCCAGAGCGAACATCACCTTGACTTTTTTCTGATATTCCGGTCGCTCTGATGCCATAACCCAAAAATCTGTCGTACCCTGGCTATGACCCGCGTATATGAGCTTCTCCCTTTTCGTTATTTTCAAAACGTAGTCTATAATCGCTGGAAGATCATTGCATCCAATCTCGTGCCATCTGTCAAATAACAAATCATTCGTTTTATTTTTAAAATTTGCTATTACGTTCTGTAATTATCAAAAACAGTACATTTATTTAATTGAGATATTTTTTTTTGTTTTTTTTTTTTTTAGTAAATACAATTTGTTCGAGTTTACTGATTTTTATTTCAACACGTGTGCCTTTCGTCTTGTACAAGTGAATTGTATTTTATTCAAATGAAATTTTTCGAATGAAATACAAAGCATTTTTAATCAGATAAATCAATTTTTCAATCATTGTAAAAAATTGATTTTAAAGCGTATACTTGGAACATATATTAAAAATATATTTACATTAGACGATATTTCCATGTCCATAATTTTGAGCGTTAACGATTGTGAATTTGCAAAACTCATGAAATAAAAAAACGATGACGTACGAAAATTGCCAGTATTCCTTGTCGTGAGTCGAATATCGTTTGTGCTTTCGAGAAAAGGTACTGCCTCGTAAGTTTCCCATCCACACGTCGTATCCCTCATCGGCCAGGATGTAGCCTAATGGAAGACAGAAATAAGGACGAAAATCGAAAAGTTTCTCTCTATGACGGTTTTCTTCGGTAATGGAGAAAAAAAAATCGTGATTATAAAAACAGTATGGCGTCCGTACCAAAAGCTCTGTTTGGACCGATTATTATCCAATCGACAGCACTACTCAGTAATCCGTGCATCAATAAAATTGGCTCCTTTTCCTCCGGATTACAATTGCTTTTGGAACCCGTAATTCTATGCATCTCCAGTATATAACCATCTTCGGTAATGACGCTATGTGTCTCACCATGATATCCGTACTTCTCTATCAATTCTCTCTGACGAATTAACGATTTTCTTAATTTCATTCCCTCCCACAATAATATCGTATATCTCTCTGGTAAAAATTTTATTGGTCATGTGTCGTACAAAGATGGGCATCATTGCGTATATGGAAAAACAATATTTAGACTGATTTTCTAAGAAAATAATTACGAAAAAATCATTTTAAAAAAATCAAATAATTACGAAAAAATCATTTTAAAAAAATCAAATAATTACGAAAAAATCATTTAAAAAAAAGAAAATAATTACGAAAAAATCATTTAAAAAAAAAGAAAATAATTACGAAAAAATCATTTAAAAAAAGAAAAAAATTTCACAACAATTAATTATATTTAGTTTGCCGCAAAGTAGATAACTTCGATTTGTTTTCTTTTTGAATTTTGGCCACATCGCTGCGATATGATACTTACCGGCACCAGATCTGCATCTTCGTTATATGCGAATTCTTCTATGACTGAAGCTTTGACAGTAAAAAAGGAAAAAATTGTAAGAATTAATAGCCTCGATCGTAATTCCGTCATTGCAAAAGCTCGACTGACCGATCGTCAAATGCAGCCTTTGCGTTTATTTATAAGAAACTCGGATCAATGAGAATTGGGATAACAGTTTATCAGCAAAGGTTAAAATTGAAAGAATAATGTGTATGTCTTATCTTGATAAGGAGCAAAACACCAGCGTCCCTTCACGCTCCGTATGATGAGATTTTTTCTTGCTCGGCCCAATCGAATCAACCATTATCGCAAATCACTTTCGCTCATGACCATTTTGTCACACAGATAGCGAATATAAACTCGAACGATTGTGTGATTTTTTTTTTCTTTTCGTTATCTGATGAAAATTGACCATCTTTGCAATAATTACTGCTATTTTACACAAAGCAGCATGTAAACTGGTTCAGGTTTAAATTCAAACTCGTTTTGCGTCTTATTCGTTCGGTGATACATCGACCTTCGCGCTGCATGAAAACTCTCCGATGGTAAATGGCAAACTGTGCTGGTGCAATATTTGAAAGTAAAAGTATCGTAAACGGAGGAGCTCTCGTTGCATCAAAGTTCAATGATCTTCCGGCACACGTGCGATCGCCTCCAGCCCGAAAAAGGTAGAAAACGGTTTGCAAATCTGATATAAAACGGTGCGTCAAAAATACAAACTGTACTGTTTATTAATACATTTTGAATGAGTTTATTGAAAAACAAAATCTTTATCAGTTTCATTAAAAAATAAATAAAAAAAAATCGTTAAAATATTTAAACGCATGCAGCAGAGATTATTCGTGTAATAAAATAGCCATTTCTATTAAAAAATCGAACAGAGCGAATTTATTTAGCGTCAATATTTGTTTAGCATTGTCCCTTCTTTGATAAAGGTTCATGATATCATTAATCAAAAGTAAATATCACCAGTCCCCCATCGATCCTTTCATTATCGGTTTGCCAATACGTCAAATTAACTTATGTCTAGGGGCTATTAATTTGTTTATTTTGCTGACTTCTTCAACGACTTAATCTAATTTAATTCCGTATGGTAGATTTCTCAATCCGGAATGCAAGAAATGCCTCGAATTACAATGTAAAAAAAATACAAATCACGAGATTTTCTGATTTACACGACTGGCATTATTAGTTTGCACTTCTTGATTATCAGTTGATAAGTGGGTCGATCCAAACGTGGCGTTTGTACTATAGTTTAGATAAGATCTTATTCTACCCTTTACACATCATAATATGTACATTCAAGCTGCTATCGTATAATTTTTTTTTTCTTTTGCAATGAACGCCCACAATCGCGGTTAACCCTAATATCATAAAGCGACATTCTTGTTTTTCTCACTCTAACGATATCGTTCGCATACACATAAATATTATCCTAAGATGGAGAAATTTGTACCCATTTTCATAATACTATTAAGATTCTGGTATCTTTTTTTGTTGCTTGTTTTTGACTAGATACGTCTGTGTCATTGTGTTTTTAAAATCTTTTTTCTTTTTTAAAGAATTGTCTACAAACAAAAAAAAAAAACAAAAAAAACCCCTCGGAGATATTTCATCGATAGTCCTCGAGCAATCGAAGCAGAGTCCCATAGACCATCTGTGGCGCTGTTTTTCCCCACAAAAAGTCGTAATGATTGAAAGTGTTGGATGGGACTTTCTGTTCGAATACGACGTTTTGTAATTTTGATCTCAGAAGCCTGACGTCCTGCGAGTCAAATGTGCAACAAAAAAGACAAATTAGCAAAAATATATTTGTCATGCATGAATATTTATTCACTTCAATAGAGGCTTTATTTAAATAAAAAATATGTTTATTTATCCTTGATAAATTTTGATTGATTGATAAATGAATCTTTTTGAAATTTATACGACGCTCAATCGTCTGGTTTGCACGAAAATGAAGATAAATTAAAGAAAATTGTGTTCTCGTCAAGTTCGTCATATTTTTTTTCTTACCTCAGGTGTGGCCAGCCAATCATTATCGCTACTGAAGAGCGCGATTGGTGCTGTGATTTTTTCCAGGGCATAATCGGGTGGAATCGTTGAATCGTACAGTCGCAAATTTTTCTCTCTATCCACGTAGTCAAAAGCCCTGAAAGTTCCTGCAAGGATATTCATAACGCAACGTGTCATGAACGTGACGAGTAACAAAATGTGCAAAATAATCAGATTGAACGGTGTGCATACTGATGATCTCACCTGGATTATGGTAACCTTGACCAAAATGAACCACCTGCTTCCAAGAAGCTCCAGCAGGTACATGCCCAATTATGACTGTTAAATTGACCTGTCAGTAGAAGAAAAAAAAAAAAAAAAACATGATTGTATTAAAAATCGATAAAAAAATACATTTTTTCAAATGATCGTCCAGTCTCACCGGATCGAGCTCGTCGCCACTGAATCCAGCGACCAGGAAGAGAGTATTGCTGCATAAAAATTGGCTCGGTGCACCTTTGTGACACAATAGACTTGAGACGAATTTTCCCCAATCGGATCTTGAACTAAATTCGGGCCATCCAAACTTTTCGCCGACCCACTAGAAAAATCATAAAAAAAACTCCTCATAAATACACATCGGAGTCGTAAGATAAAATTAACGAGTGTGTCTAATTATATAGCAATTATGGCTTTGAGGATAATAATGGTGATTGACGAAAAATTTCTCTCGCGTATTTTCCCAGTGGAAATAGATACTGTCGTTGCGTGAATGAGGTTAACGTTTGTTTTCAATAAACGTACACGAGACAAATCATCGTGAAAAGCTCATGAAGCTTCGTCATATGCATTCGTAAAGTGTTTTTGATTATATATATAGATATAGAAATATACGCGTATTTATATAATTAATCAACAATTCATATGACTTACGTCACAATAGTATGAAACTAAATTAACTATCGTGAAATTACATACTAAGAGTACATAATATTAGTGACCTCTATGTAATTATCTTTAAGGATAATTATTATAATTTGTGAAAAATAGTTATGGCGTATTTTCCCAGTGGAAAGAGAGATAATGCCATCACCTGGATGAGGCCAATCGTGTACACGACAAATAATCGTGAAAAGCTCCACATATGCATTTATAAACACGTGTCTGCGATTTTTTTTTTTTTTTTTTTTCAAAGGAATATGATAGACAAAAATATATATGTATATATAATTATTCGAGCGTGCGTATGACCTACCACACCAAAGTACGTGAGTCTCGCGAGTTGGGTAATCGGTCCCCGCAGATTACCGGTGAAGGCTGCGGGCGCGAGGCCAGTAGCCAGTGCGATCTTCGCGTTGTACTCCGGCCTGACCGAGGTCATTACCCAGAATTGGGTCGCACCCTGAGAATGACCGACGTACAGGAGTCTCTCGCGCCTTGTTACTTTTAATACGTGATCTATTGTCGCTGGTAGATCATACACTCCCAACTCGTGAAAGCTAAACAGTTTTAATGTTAATTAGATCGTGCCTTAAAATTAAATGCAATTCATAATTCTGACATGTTTACAATTATTGGCACTTTTTCTTAAGGATCATCAAGTGACGATAATTTTTTTTAATCCTTGGATAGATCGCAATGAACACAATTGACATTTTAAACATTGGAAGAGTTTTTAAAATATTCATGACGACACTTGCTGTCGAGAAAAAATATATATATATATATATTTTTTCAAGTATTATATAAGTATATGATTTTTAAATATCAAAAGTATAATTAATCTACATACTGATAATTATATAGATAGAGAGATTTTTTTTAGTTTGAATAAGAATTAATTTTCTAGCCCAGCAAAAACATATGTTAACATAGTGACAGCTAATGAACTATTTGCTATGCCAGAATATTTTATTGTAGCATTGATTTACTGTCGAATCAAGTGATTTTGCTCCAGTATCAAAACTGATTTTTTGACCAAGCAAATAATTATGCTTTACAACATCCTTTTCCGCGTAGCAAATGATTCAATAAAAACAGATGAATCTGCTGGTCTCATACACATTGATATTCTGGCCAACTTATTTTGTTACCGGAATAAACGAAAAATTATTATCAAGAAAAATTTTTCTCTCCGTATATACGTTCATATATTAATAACAATTTTCCCCGGGTAACAAATTTACGCTGATTAATCAAACTCTTTTTTACAAAGTGATCTTCGAAACTTAAATAGAAAAAAAAAAAGTAGCGTTTCATCGATAAAATTCGCATTGATTCTTTTTTCCAAGTTTCACACCGAAATATCACGCTCAGACCTTTTACCATTTGTCAGACGTAATCGAATGAAATATTGATAAAACGGCAAACGAATTTTAATTTACAATCAATTTTACAACAAACACTCGTTACTGTCAGATGACGAAAAAAGCTCATCTAGCTGAGGAAAAACGCCAGATTACGGTTAAAAATCTCATAATTGAGAAAAAAAAAAAAAAAAAAACTCCATGTACCTGAAATCCCAGAAAGTACGATTTTCCGGTGATAAAAAACGATTTTGTCGCGAATAGACGTTACCACGATTGTTGCCCAACCAAACATCGTATCCCTCGTCGGCCAGGATGTATGCTAAAGATGTAAAATAAACAAAAAAAAAACTATTTTAAATCTGTTAAGTGACACATATATATTTATATATACATATACGTATATATATATAATGTGTGTATATATATATAATGTGTGTGTATATATACATATCGTGCATCTCGATATTCGCGATTGAAGCTAAATTAAATTAATCCAACCGTTACAATACTTGAATCTTACTTATTTTTCGGATGGATGACATAAAATTCGATTGATCAATAAATTAATTTGATCAAACCATCCAAATGGCTTCACAAATAAATCCCGTTAATATTATCTAATTTATGTACGTAACGTCAGAGCTGATAATCATGTCAATATAGCATAAAGTTAACGCAACATAGCAATATAACTAGACCAGTTGATAATTTTGCATTGCGTATCTTTTGGCCCGTCTCAATGAATAGTCACACAAGTGGCAATCAAATCGGTTAAGTATGATGAGCGTGTTCTCAAGACTCTGGCAGAAATTATGCGCCCATAAGCCGAGTGGCCGAGGGATATTCGAACTTGATGAGGCCATTCTCTTTCGTTTCGTGCAGTTTAGACCGGACACTGTCGTACAGTTGGCCCGAACGAAGGCATACAAGAGTCGTCAGCCATCAGAGCGAATGGGTTACACGAAAGGAAAATATCGAACAGAAAGAGAGCTGTAAAAAGGGGCCTCAATTTTCCGCACAACCTTCGACGTAAGAGTAAATCGGTGGGTCTTGGATACCAGCGATCCAAATTAACGCTATTATATACAATTTTCTATCATTATGGGATTCGTAAAAAAAAATAAACACTCTTTCTCTTGCGCGTGTAATTATTTTGTTTTCTATAGGAAAATCGTGCAATCGTTTTCCCTAAGCTCAGGCTCACCCAAAGCGTTTCCTGGACCACTTATGATCCAATCGGCGGAACTTCCGGCGAGTCCGTGTTGAAGAAGAATCGGCACTTTGCCGGTATTTCCATCACGACTGTTCTCGTTCACAGTACGACCATGAGGAATACGATGAATCTCGAGTATGTAACCGTCTTCAGTCGCAATTTTGTGAGCTTCCAGAGGATATCCGTATTTTGTTGCCAATTCGGGCTGTAACGAGAAAAAAAAGTATAAACAACAAAAAATATCAGTTAAAAATAACTAAACTATTCAATTAAATAAAAAAACAAATAAACTCAATGGGGCTGTTGAATTATTCATGGCAGATGGCAATCATATAAATATATAAGAATGGACTGTCATATCGTGGCGTTTACCCCAAGCAATTCCTCGAAACACTTTGATCCATACAAAATTCTTTACGGCCAATAAGCGAAACACCTGAAATTAGCACAGCCCCAGAACAATTGCGACAAAAAACACGAAAAAATATCAGTTAAAAATAACTAAACTATTCAATTAAATAAAAAAACAAATAAACTCAATTGGGCTGTTGAATTATTCATGGCAGATGGCAATCATATAAATATATAAGAATGGACTGTCATATCGTGGCGTTTACCCCAAGCAATTCCTCGAAAAACTTTGATCAATACAAAATTCTTTACGGCCAATAAGCGAAACACCTGAAATTAGCACAGCCCCAGAACAATTGCGACAAAAAACACGAAAAAATATCAGTTAAAAATAACTAAACTATTCAATTAAATAAAAAAACAAATAAACTCAATGGGGCTGTTGAATTATTCATGGCAGATGGCAATCACATAAATATATAAGAATGGACTGTCATATCGTGGCGTTTACCCCAAGCAATTCCTCGAAACACTTTGATCAATACAAAATTCTTTACGGCCAATAAGCGAAACACCTGAAATTAGCACAGCCCCAGAACAATTGCGACAAAAAACACGAAAAAATATCAGTTAAAAATAACTAAACTATTCAATTAAATAAAAAAACAAATAAACTCAATTGGGCTGTTGAATTATTCATGGCAGATGGCAATCATATAAATATATAAGAATGGACTGTCATATCGTGGCGTTTACCCCAAGCAATTCCTCGAAAAACTTTGATCAATACAAAATTCTTTACGGCCAATAAGCGAAACACCTGAAATTAGCACAGCCCCAGAACAATTGCGACAAAAAACACGAAAAAATATCAGTTAAAAATAACTAAACTATTCAATTAAATAAAAAAACAAATAAACTCAATGGGGCTGTTGAATTATTCATGGCAGATGGCAATCACATAAATATATAAGAATGGACTGTCATATCGTGGCGTTTACCCCAAGCAATTCCTCGAAACACTTTGATCAATACAAAATTCTTTACGGCCAATAAGCGAAACACCTGAAATTAGCACAGCCCCAGAAACAATTGCGACAAAAAACACGAAAAAATATCAGTTAAAAATAACTAAACTATTCAATTAAATAAAAAAACAAATAAACTCAATGGGGCTGTTGAATTATTGATGACAGATGGCAATCACATAAATATATAAGAATGGACTGTCATATCGTGGCGTTTACCCCAAGCAATTCCTCGAAACACTTTGATCAATACAAAATTCTTTACGGCCAATAAGCGAAACACCTGAAATTAGCACAGCCCCAAAACAATTGCGTCAAAAAACACGAAAAAATATCAGTTAAAAATAACTAAACTATTCAATTAAATAAAAAAACGAATAAACTCAATTGGGCTCTTGAATTATTGATGACAGATGGCAATCACATAAATATATTAGAATGGACTGTCATATCGTGGCGTTTACCCCAAGCAATTCCTCGAAACACTTTGATCCATACAAAATTCTTTACGGCCAATAAGCGAAACACCTGAAATTAGCACAGCCCCAGAACAATTGCGACAAAAAACACGAAAAAATATCAGTTAAAAATAACTAAACTATTCAATTAAATAAAAAAACGAATAAACTCAATTGGGCTGTTGAATTATTCATGGCAGATGGCAATCATATAAATATGTAAGAATGGACTGTCATAGCGTGGCGTTTACCCCAAGCTATTCCTCGAAACACTTTGATCCATACAAAATTCTTTACGGCCAATAAGCGAAACACCTGAAATTAGCACAGCCCCAGAACAATTGCGACAAAAAACACGAAAAAATATCAGTTAGAAATAACTAAACTATTCAACTAAATAAAAAAACAAATAAACTCAATGGGGCTGTTGAATTATTCATGGCAGATGGCAATCATATAAATATGTAAGAATGGACTGTCATATCGTGGCGTTTACACCAAGCAATTCCTCGAAACACTTTGATCAATACCAAATTCTTTACGGCCTATAAGCGAAACACCTGAAATTAGCACAGCCCCAGAAACAATTGTGTTAATACAATAAAATTGCCTCGCGAACTAAGAAAAAAACTCTTTAAGCAACGGGAAAATGTCGATCAATTCACCCCACAGATCTACAGTCGACGAAAAGAGAAGAGATCAATATGAGTATCCTTAATTAAGAGGGAGTCACCTTATATGTCACTTGTATGATATATTCATACGGAAAAAATGACAAATTTTTTTACTATACTGTTTGGCACCGCAAAACATCTTTGCAGCAATTATTTTTCTCAAATTCAAGGACTCCAGAGTTTGATCTTATTGGTAAATTAAAATATTTGCAAATTCATACGCAATTTTCTTGCATATAATGTAAAAAGAACGTAAACAAAGCTTGAGCCAAAAATGTTACGGATTATAAGAACAATCGATCTTTTTAATTTTTAATATAAGATCTTTGAGGGATTCTTTAACACTAATAATTTTTATCAAAATCTAGAGTTAGTTTGATAACAAAAAGATTGCATAATAGTAGCAACTACGATCAATAGTTTTGGAGTTATAAATTTATATACATTTTTTCCATACAATTTTTGAAAATGAATTTGTAACTAAAAATTTCAAAAAATTAACTACAATCATTTTAAATGAAAAAAATATTTCGACTATATTTTATGCAGTGGATGGCACTACCTTTTTATGAACCTTCAGTTAATTTCATGGAGAAACGGTCTATAATAGTGAAACGTACGACTTGTATATTAAAAACTCCGAATTTTTAGATATTCAATGTAAAAAATGTATGCAAATTTATATCTCCAAAACTGTGTTGATCGTTGGTGCTACTATACTATGTGACTACGTCTAAGATCTTTTCTTCATAAAATTAACTCTAGATGTCAAAAAAAAAAAAAAAAAAGACAATATTAGCATCAAAGAACCCCTCAAAAATCTTGTATGCAAAATTAAAACGTCATAGTACTCCAACAGGTAATAAAAATTTTCGATCAAACTTATTTTACGATTTTATGACATGATATTTAAGAAAATTACTTATAGTATGGATTTGCCGATATCATAATTTATCATAAAGATATAAAATTCTGAAATCCATCGATTTTTTAATAAAGAAAATTTATCCTTTAACTAATATTTTGCTATGCCAAATAGTGTAAAAAAAAAGTGGCCAGCTGTACAGCTTGGATATACCATATACACACGCACATTAAGTGTATTCACTGTTTAACGTGCAAGGAATACACGTTTTTCCGGATAACTCGCCTCTTGAATAATTTTAAACTGACGGGACAAAGTCGTTCTGGTGATTACGAAAGCTATAAACTGGTCGTCGTCCACCAAATGTTTCACCATACAAAACACACATTGTATAACAGCAATGAGATTCTCCATTGCGTTGAATTTGGCCTGCCAGCAGTTCTCGCCCGATATATCTCGAGCCTTACGCATCCAGGAAATAACTTACTGTCTTGAGGTCAATGTCGGGATTCTTCTCGCTAAATGCCTCGATCATTGAGGCAAGAATTACCAGAAAAATATGTTTCACGAGATGTCTTCGTGACGTCGACATCTCCACGAGTTAACTATGACTTTACGACTCTGGACAATGACAAACGGTATTTATATATAAACTGACAGGAGTGCATGAGTATCACAGCGTTAAACACGATACACAAACTTTGTCCACGTGGATGTCGTGCCCGAGACTCTGGCACTGTAATTTTCCATTGATCTCTCCCATCGCGTTTACCATCCCCCACCATCGAGATATTTACAAGCATTTTTATTCCCCCTACGTCCCTTCTATATCGTTCTTTTCATGCCGTATTACATCATCGACCCCCATTCTATCAATATCCTTGAGGAATAAGCGCGAGCGATGAAAAGATTTGAAAAAAAAAAAAAAAAACGAAAAAAGATTCGATCGCAGCTCAATTCGATGGGATGTAATTTTTTTTTTTTCATACGCGCACTTAACTAAATACGCGCCCCTTAACTAAATTATGGGTATTGTTGGATAGTAGTAAAGATTTAATGCGGCATAAAATTTACGGTCATCGCATCATAAATAACGAGAAATTCAAGTTCAAGGGTTGCTACCCTCATCTCGTGAACGAATGATCGCCTTCCAAATAATCTCACACCACTTTTTTGCTTTCTCCACCCAATTCATCGCATAAATCAGTTACAAGGACATTGAAATAAAAAACGAGGTAAAAATTCGAGCTGTCCTCGTTCTCAATGCGCACCTCTTTCCACAAAATGTATTCGAAAATCGAATTTTAATCAAATTGTGAGAGATAATCGAACTCGATTTTATTCAAGGGGGCGATTTTATTCCCTCTCTCATCGCCCCGCTTTCCGAATGCAGTTACATACTTCTTAAATTCCTTTTATTCATCTCTCATTTTTGCACGGATATCCTTCGGGATATTTTTTTTGGTGGGAGACCCCAAACAAGAGATCCTTGTATTTGAATATTTTCTCGATGCTGGTCCTCGTACTTTTTGTGTCTATTTTTGTACGCATCCTTGTTATCATATATTATTTTTTTTGCTATGGGTGTTTCATCGCTTTTTCGTTAAGATAATTTTACAAACCGCGTTACCCAACGTGTAAAAAAAAATGGCCGTTGGCTTCAATAATTTAAATCACGAGAGCACGAAAAGCTCTTAAAAATTATCACTCTTCATGCAGGGACATGCACTAAATCTTGTTTTGTTTTCTCATAGAAGAAGATTTATTTGTAACATTATTTAGAGATAAATATGGACGGTAATATATAAATAAAATATTGGATCTAATATTTCCATAAATTGTTCATAATAAATACATAAATACATTTATATTGTACGCGCTGTATTGTTTGGGATTTCGTAATTTTCCAGGTGCAAGGAGGTCGCTGGGAACTACAGGAATGATTAGCAAAAGCCCCGACAAGGTCTCGATTACGCCACTCACGGATTCAAGCGATAAGAATTCCGGTGAATTTCCCAGCTCATTCAACTTCATACACTTCAACAACTGCATTTGTACGGGACGGTACGTTCTCATGTTTGCTAATTATCGGTATATATAATACTTGGTAAGAGTAGCTGTTTTGTGAGAGATATTAAAAAGAAAATCCTTTCGCGTCAAGACGTTCCACAAACGATGCATCTACAATAGTTTATCATACATACAGCGCCGTAGTCTAATAGCAGAGTCACGACGAGCTCACATCTACGAGTGCCAAGATATTTTCGTGTCGAAACACCCCACAGATATATACACATATATACACATATATATATATACATATATATAAACTATAAAAAGCATGTTGGAATATGTCTCGATGATGAAGGAATCCCATCAAAGTATTCACCCATCACCTTAAATCAATTTTATACCGAGAGAACGTGCTGGGTGATGGGCCGAGGTTGCTTCGATGATGCTCTTTTTTTTTTAATAACAGATAAATGCTCGAGTGATAAAAGTAATTGTTCTCGCCTATAAATGTTGAATATCGAATGGATGAAGTTTTTAAATTGTAGCCAACATTAAATCTATGATAGATAGGAGTCATTTGTTGGGATAGGAATAACGAACAAAGAAAAATTCTTTTAGGAAGAAGCAAATATTTTTATGTATGTCTATTTTTGTTTTATTTTCTTTTTCCTTTTTTTAAATAAATATTATTATAGTTGATCGTCCACGTGGATCTCTGGACCAAGCTGACGACTCTACGACGATGAACAACCTTCGGATTTGAGTCTGCACAGTCTCTCGCATTGGCTTGTGAAATTTAACAGCCCAGCCGGTGAACTGTGTTGGTTAATTTAACATGGAATTCATGCCATTCACCGTATATTCACGAGTCTATGATCGCACAAAGGCGAATATCTTGTATCGTGATGGATGCAAAAAATGCAGACAACAGTTTTTTTTTTATCGCCTCTTTTTCGGCAGATTTTACAGTTGAGTGGATCGTAGGTACGTGAATAAAATCACAATAATACTCGTAATTATGCGTGTCCAAGAGACGATTCTTTTGAACAAATCTTATAAAGATACTTGACGCCATGCAGTCCCGACTAAAATTCATATTTCACAACAATTCAAATATTAAAATACGAAAAAAAAAAAAATCGAACTCATTTAAGAGACGAAATTTTTTATCTTTAAACAATAACAATGTTAAACGATTAACAATAAACCAATTGAAACAAAATCATTGTTTAACAAACTTTCGGAACATATTTTTCTTTACCATGAAATATTATCGTTGTACTCGCTGATTTTTTTTCTATATTTTTCAAGTTCTCATCTCGAGAATCTTTAATGTGAATGTTCTCATGAAATTGTCCTCATTCCACTGGCCTTCAAAACTTCGTAATCGTAGCCTCTCTATGAAAAAATTAAGAATTAACTACTAGGAATGAATTCTGATTGAATCCTAATTATGTCTACTAATTTTCCATAATTTCGAGGTTTTTGAGAAAAAAAATAAAGAAAAAGTTTATATAATACGAGATTAATTGTATAAATAATATCGTATAACGGTATTCGCGATGACATTTGTTAAAATTCTTCAGTTCATCACAGCACTGTATTTTCTATTTTCGTTCGTTGAGTAATTAAACTCTTTGACGTAACACATGTAATGCACTAAACACACATATTTGATGGAAAAAAGTCGATTTTGGCTCTTCCCAATCACATTGTTCATTTTTTTTTTTTTTTTTTCCGGTAGTCACCACGCGACGCAAATTTTTCATCAATGTGACAAAAGTCACAATATTTATCGTCGTCACGTGACTTCGTCTCTCTCCAGTCCATTGAATTCTGCATCTCTGTAGCTGTTTAGTAACTCAAGAGCATCGTCGTACAGCAATCTCTTCGTTTCGTTGAGGAATATAAAATCGAGATGTCCAAAATTTGAATAAGGTATCTCTCTTGAAGTACCACTCGGAATTTTCCTCAGTACAGCTTGTACGTCCTACGATTATTTGTCTCTCTTTTAGAAAATAAAGACAAATGGAAATATGCATATATGTATATGTACAAATATAGTATATGGGCCATGCCAAATGGACAGGACCGTCACTTCAACGTAAGGATTTTTTTTCTCAATTATATTCATACGCGGTTGTTACAACCTTACGATTCAAGCAGTGTAATTTTTTTTTTTTATAATTTTTTTAGCCCAGACCCTCTTTGATAATAATTGTACAAAAAATTACACGTAACGAAAGGTTAGGCCAATTATCACAATTTAAAATGTGAAAAAATTAATAAAAATTATTTATTAGATATAAAAAATATCCTAGCTCCTACTTTTCTCAACTTTTTTCATTTGAAATATACTTGAAATAAATATAACTGTACGCTGGCCCACTCCAGGATGTGATTAAAAAATCTTGGTATCTAACGGAATATTTGTCAGATTTTTTTCGGATTTTTCAAACATAAATTTTTTTCATTCTGAAGCATCAGAGTTTAATGAAGTTTAGCGGAATAAAGCGGTAATTTAAAAGCCTGAAAAGATTTTTAAAAATTTGCTGTCCGGTATGAAAATTAATAAATCACATCCCGGAAGGGACCGGCTTATGCTTCTATTTTTTTTTTTTTTTTGCTCTCGAAGATGTAACGTATGAAAAATTGATATTTACCAGAAGTTTTTAATTATTCTTTTGTGAGGGTCACGGACCTTTCGATTATGCATGGAATGCCCCATATATATAGTTAATACGTCAATGATAAATTCGATATGTTCAATGTAACAAATAGCTCAAGAGTCTTGACCTTCTTCGTCGTGTAACGATCGTTTGGACCATAATAGAGTACGACAGGTGCCGTTATGTTCTCCAGTGGATACTCCGGTGAAGCAAAACTCTTGTAACGAATATAATTACTCATCGGCCCAAAATCATACTGCTTGAACTTTCCTGCCAAGTACAGAATAATATTATGTCAATAAATTATTCAAAAAATATATCTATATACATATATATATATTTTTTTCCTCCTCTCGCTCAGAGTAAACTTACCGGTCATAACAATTTGTCTGTAGTGCAGCAAAGTCTCTACTGATGTGCCTTGAGGATAATGATTGAGTAGACGCGGTAGCATCGACTGTATAAATCATACAAATGGAATACATTTTTTTTTTTTCTTTAATATTAACATGAAATTATTATACGCGTATAATTTTATATACTAGTGTATATAAAATAAAATACAAATGATATAGATGAAAATATAAAATCTTTTTGTCAAATAGCAGATGAGTAATTTAACACACAAGTGGATAATTTATCAAATTATATTTGCTTACCGTATCAAATTCTTCACAATTCGTGAGTCCGAAGAGATAACAAGCGAGTTTTTGACACATGAGTCGAATCCTCGGACGTTGACAAAAGGAACCATAATAAGTGAGATCCATTCCATTACGTGGAAATAGTTCAAACATACCGAGAAGTCTCAGTGCTTCCTTTTTCAAAGTAAAATACGAAAATAATTTGGACTTTTGTGGATTATAAGAAGGAAAATAAAAAAAGAAAAAAACGATATGAAAAAATCGCTCACCTCTATTTGCTTTCCATAGCGAATACCGATTGTACTAATGAGGCCAGGCATAGAGTGTGTGAATATAGCGACTGGTGCAAATCCAAGGGCGACGTGAATTTTGTCGTTGTATTCTGGCCTTTTGGAAAGTAGTACCAGTTGAACGGTGCTGCCCATCGAGTGACCTACCAAAGATACTCTCGGCATACCCGTCACAGATAATATATAATCTATCGATGCTGCTGTATCATAAGTACCAAACTCGTGCCAGCTATAATGTGAAAGTCATAAAATTCATATTCCTTCCACATAGAGGATCCTTTGTTTTCATGCATTTTTTTTTTCGCCAACTTTTTCTCACCGTTTTCAAAATGTTTGATTAGTCAGAAAAGCATATGAAAAAAAAAAAAATCATCATATGAATATGGATTCGTGTGACAAAATTTTAATTCCTATAATCCGAGAACGAGTCAATATCATACTAATATTTTGTGTGCTCTTAAAAAATTGTATCGCTCTATTGATTAAGAAATTTGAAATTGTGAAATTTATCAGATGAATTAATTTTTTTAATAGATTTAACATTTTATCAATAAGGATAATAGTATAGGGCGGCGATAAAATGAATATTAGAAAATTAAATAGCAAAACGTCAATCAGAAGAACTGCAATTTATACTTGTGTTTGATGATCGAAACAGCAAGACGGGGCTGGTTCTGCAGTGCATTCTTTGTCAGAATGGTCAACCACAAGCCGGTAATGTATTCGACTAAATTTTCAGGAATATTATGAGTGATTAGAGGTAGAAATTATGGGAATCACTGCACAATCATGTGAATTCCTTTTTATACGCGCATAGAAGAAGATTAATTGCAGCGTAATATATGAAGAATTAATGAGGAAATCTCGTATGTGTACAACTAAATCCATCATAAATAATCGACCCTGAATTTTCAATTTTTTTGACCAAGTTCTCAGCAGAGACTTTCTTCCAAATGGTTTCTCATATAGTATTTTCTTAATTTTTTATCAAATTGTTTTATCACATCACGAATGTTATTTAATACTCGTCGAATGAAACATCTCGACGCATACGAAGACTTAATTTTTTCATATATAGAAAGTATTTAAGCATCCGTTTTAAACAATTTTAACACGATGAATTATTAACCATTTCTGAAATAAATATTCAGTTTTAATTTCATTTATTTGCATTATAAAATTGTCAAATTTAGTCAGAATAAAAATTATATTTGTCTGAGTTACCTAAATCTCCAAAATTTTGACTCGTTCGACGACAAGTATTTGTGACGCTTGCCGTAATAATTTCCTCGTGAATTGAGTGCCCAAACGTCATACCCATTGTCCGCCAACAGATATGCTATAATAATAACAATCAATCATGAAAAACATTAATTTAAATGCAACACATCAGATAGAAGAATTTATAAGCAAGAATGAGGCTATTCCGATTCAAATAATGACTATTTTATATTTGAAACAAGTCAATTTTATTTCTTCTTAACACATTGTTGCATTAAAAAAATCATCTAGATACAAAATTATTCATTTATCTCGAAAAAAAAAAAAAAACTTATTCATTCAAAATTTATTCAATTCAAATATATATATATTTATGTTTATATCGAGTCAAGTTTATTTCCGCGTAAAATATCTTTGTCTCTTAAACAAAAAAATAATAGACAGTTTAATTTTTTTTTTGTTTTTGCCATTACCAAGATCATGCTCGGGTCCCCGCAAGACCCAAATATCAGAGGCAGCCAAGAGCCCATGAATAAGTATTACAAGTCAATTTTATTTCTTCTTAACACATTGTTGCATTCAAAAAATCATCTAGATACAAAATTATTCATTTATCTCGAAAAAAAAAAAAAAACTTATTCATTCAAAATTTATTCAATTCAAATATATATATATTTATGTTTAGATCTAGTCAAGTTTATTTCCGCGTAAAATATCTTTGTCTCTTAAACAAAAAAATAATAGACAGTGTAATTTTTTTTTTCGTTTTTGCCATTACCAAGATCATGCTCGGGTCCCCGCAAGACCCAAATATCAGAGGCAGCCAAGAGCCCATGAATAAGTATTACCGGTGATTTTCTATGTGCCAATGGTGATTTCGGACCACCGGGGATTCTATGTATCGAGAGTATGTAACCGTCCTCGGTAGTCACTTCGTGTTCCTCGGCAACGTATCCCTCTCTCTCGACTATATTGATCTGAATTTTTTTTTCATATGATAAAAAAATATATCCTCCATATGTACACCCATCAATAAATCCGAACGAGTATCTCATAAAATACTTCAATCAACATTATCGCGATCATTGAGACGAGGGAAATAAAAATGAGTTTGCATTTGATTAATAATATATCTTACGAATGTTTCGATCTTGTGTTCTTCCGGTCCCTCTACGAGATTTGCGTCAGAGATTGCCTGATCAACGACTGAACGATCGGCCCAACTTCCGGTTAAAATCGTGATCAGCAACATCATCGCAAGCGTTGACGCAGTGATTGCCGGATATTGCCGCATGATGAAAAAAAAGCCCCCGACGAACTAATCGCTTTTCTTCGCTCGAAATTTTATTTTTATTTCTTTTATATATATATATATATATATGTTTTTTTTTTTTTTTCGAGCCCTCGAATTATTACTTGACACCACGAAGGATAATCATCGTCTCCGGTGAAATGGTTTTATGCTCCCAGTTTTTATGCTCTACCAGATGAAAATCTATTCGCACTCGTTTCGTAAACTTGCCTGGATTTTGAGAACCATTAAGATGAGCTCGGTGACTCGACTGCTGGGTATTGTGATGATAATTATAATTCGGCGAGCATATACATCATCATCACCGGACAGTCAGCTTTATGCCGGCCCGGTCGACCTTGGCCATTGACCTCTCCATATTCGGTTTGAACAAAAATTTTGAATTCCACTTGTTTGACCCGAGCCCGACCTTGAGACACTTTCGGTCAATTCTGATACTCAAACAAGCGGGTTTTCCGCATTCTGTATATATCACTAAACTCTGTCACGAGTCTCTCATTGTCATCGAAATAGTGGGAAAAACTAGTTTTACGTTCACGAAAATTGACACAAAACATCGATGACATGAACTTCACGAATTGCAATTTTTTTTTAATTCTTTTTTGGTTTTTTTTTTTTTTTTTTTACTTTTCCCGCGCAATCGATCAAAGCTGCGATTCGCTTATTGAATCGGTGAAGCAGGTCCGCGTCGAAAAGGATAATACTTTCGATTGAATCGGCGAGGGAACGAAATTGAATTTGTACAATCGTTGAATCTCCCCCGCCTCTACGACCGTCCGAATTCCATCTGAATGATTTCTCGTCGCGCGTCATATTGTACAGAGTGAAATGATGCCAGGCGTGCATACATAATGAGAGCTAACTGGTTATACTCCGAGAGGAAGAGAGAGAGAGAGAGAAGGAGAGATCCGGACGCTTGGCATTCGGCAAATTTACATATTTCTCTTTTCATCCGGGAGCCGCCCCCAGAGATACCTCTGCGATCGTCAAGTTTTCCTCGAAATTACACCGTGTAACGTTCTGCTTCATTGTAATATGATAAGTATAATTTAAAAAAAATATACAAAATCGATGCAGATAGCAATAAAAAGATTATAAAAGATATAATTTTTAAAATATTACAATCGTTATTATTCATATTTTTTATTTCATAAATACGTAATAGTAACAATATTCTTCGTATTTTTGAGCAAATTATATATTCTGCATATTTATTATTTATTTACTGATTTAATTTTCATAACAACTATCGATTTATTGCGATTGGGGCAGTTCGCGCCCCCGTTTTCAAACCGAGGTGTTCATAACTGTTTGTCAATTCCAAGTTTTCCTCGAAATTACACCGTGTAACGTTCTGGTTAATTGTAATATGACCCTATAAGTATAATTTTTTTGAAATATCCAAAATCATATATATTATTTATTTGCTGATTTATTTATCATAAGAACTATCGATTTATTGGGATTTGGGCGGTTCACGCCCTCGTTTAAGTCAAACCGAGGGGTCCGTAAGAGTTTTTGAGTGTTTGTGAGTGTCTGTGAGTGCCTGTAAGCTTATCGGAGCATTTGTGAGTTCTGTGAATATCCGTGAGTGTCTATTGGTATCCTATAACGGCCTTTATATGAGAGTGAGTTAGTGTCAGGCTATATAAAACAGTTGAGACTCATAATATATCTTGTCTTAATGTTCGTAACTCTTATTAATTTGCCGGCCGCTGATTAGATGAAATCCATGCATTAATAAAATTGAATACGACGGGCATAAGATCAAAACATCATCCCTTTTCGCGCCCTTTCCAACAAGTTGAGCGCAGGCGCTTTGAGCATCTTCCGCTTTTCAAAGACGCGTGCGCAGGATTTGATTCTGCCAATGAGGAAAGAATAGACAACAAGATATTGGAGCTATATGGAGGTTTCTCGTTTTGCTGGAGTAGGCATGAAGATAGTAATAGCGAGCGAAAGAAAATTTTAAAAGGATTCTAGTTCCAAACAGCGTAGGTCAGCATATACTTGCATAATACGATTTAGTAAAATTCTAGATATGAAGTTAAAGATAACGATACTTGACAAATATAACGAGAGAAAGACATTTAATTGGTGCAAAAGACCAGTATATGGTATCGAGTCTTTTATAAAGTGAAAGGGTGATTTTGACTAGAAACATTCCAGTAATAATACACACAGTAACGTAAAAAGCTCGTAAATATTGCCTTGTATTGTTCTGTGTTGTGATTTTAGCAACGTCAGAGAAATTATCGTATGACTTTTAAATATTGCTTGTTAACTTTTTTATTATTCAATATTTCCACTTAAACGAGATGTGGAATTTGTGAAATTTGTCGTCTCAATAGCACGTTAATTTCACCCCTTCTATTTTTTTTTAAACCTATCTCCGTCTGATACTTGCAATGTAATTCTAAACATAATTTTTTTAAACGTCGGTATCGCCAAGGCATACGCGATTATTCCTGATAAGGCTTGATTTCAAAAAATTGATTTCGCATTCGCACCGTTTCTCTCAGATTTTACCGCGCGATGTGTTTTCTCGAAACGTCCATTCTCTAACACTGTAGCGCGCGCATCGGCGCACGACCGATCATCAATTTGACTAGCGTCGTGAAACGCGCGCGGTGCGCCACCGTCCGTCAAGCCCAAAACTTATATTCTATCTTCTTCGCGTTTTGTCAAGGAGTCGACATGGTGGGTTTTGTGATACTTGTATTAATATCCACGTGAATCTGTGGCATCGCAACGACAATCGTAGTTACTTTTAACCCCTTAAATAGGCGACATTTAAAGGAATCTTATTGTGTGTTACAGGCGGCCCACAAAACTTTTATTATCAAGCGAAAGCTTGCCAAAAAACTCAAGCAAAACAGGCCTATACCGCAATGGGTGAGAATGCGTACTGGCAACACAATCCGGTGAGTTTTATTAATTTCCTTCTCTTTCTATAGAGCGATTACTTTTCAATTGAAATTGTACAATTGTTTCGTGAAAAAATATATGCAATATCACACCCAATAGCTGCGATCTGAATTGCCGTGTTTTGAAAGAAAGGAAAAAAGTTAGGTTATGTTTAGCCCCGAGTATGACCATAAACGCTGTTCTGACACACGAACTGTTGATAACATCGATAAACAATTCGTACACTTGCTCATTTTGACTTTTGTTGTTTCAGTTACAACGCTAAGAGGCGTCACTGGAGAAGAACAAAGTTGAAGCTGTAAGCAGTTATTTTGTTTGATCTTTGGCTGCATCTTACCAACTTACATGGATCACCATTATTTCCAATGTGAATGCTACTGAAGTTAATAAAAAAATACATAAAATCTAACTTACATTGTGTATCAATTGAATTCATTATCCTAGTTTTATTTATTTATTTACTCCAATATCAATGCAAAGTTTACATGTTATGATTTATCTTAAAATTTGCAACCTTATTTACATCTGTTATTTTCAGTCCTTGAGATTTTTTTTTTACCTTGGGGGAACTAATAATATGCTGATGATAGTTAGATGGACCACCATTATTACTTCCATCATAAATGTTGCTGGGAGTTAATTTAAAAAATGTATAAAATCGGACAAATATTTTGTAATATATTATCCTAGATTTATTTATTTCACTCTCAAAAATGAAGAAAATGCCTGTAAAGTTTACAAAGAATTTGTTATCTTTCTCATTCTCATCTGTTCTTTCCACTCATCAAGGAGCTGTTCTTTGCTCTTTGGTGCACACGAGTAATAATTTGCTGGTGGTTTGCCTTCTTCCAAACGTACAAAGTAATGAACATACATGTAACGTACTTCACCAAAACGTCCTCTCGCGTGTTTTCTCATGCCCTTTACGACTACTCCCTTTGTGGAAAAAGACTCGGCTGAAAAGAATGATACAACATTTTTTAATAAAATTGAAGATATACGTGAGACTGAAAAAGGGAAAAAACAAGTTGTTTACTCACCGACCCACAAATTACTCTTGAATTCTACATTGTGTTTTTCCACTGCTAATTTTTGAGCTTCGAGAATCGTCTCTTTGACTGCTACTGCACCTTTCTTCAGTACAAAGCTCAATTGCTTGACTGCCTCATCCACTGTCATTCCGCGAACAAGGCATGCAACGTACCACATCTTTTTCGGACTGTACTTGATATTACTCTTCATGTGACAAACGTACTGAAAAACAGAACAAAAATGTCAACCTAACTGGGTCTAAGAAATACGAATTCTACAGGTGTGTGTAACTCTCGTTACAATAAACATTTTCTTTGATTTTTTTTTTCAAGATGAAGACTGTCCAAAAGACTTTACCAAAGAAGAATTTACCAAAAATAAATCTGTTTTTAGTGGATACAAGTTGTAACTTGTGAGAAAACAAACCATTTTTGCAAGATTCGAGAAACGGATGTTTGGGTCCTAGAATTAACAAACATTGTTTTTTGGATAAAAATAATGTCAAGGACGAGAATTGTTCAGTTTTCCAACAAATTTAATTCTAGCTTTGGTTCAAACTTATGCATTGTTGGATTTGAAAGCAAGCAAGGAATTATTCAAAACAATCATAATGCCTATAATAGCTGTAACTTACTGGATAGAATGAGCATTGTCTGGGATTTTATTTTTTAATTGTAAATAGAACTTTCTAGAAGAGACTTATAAAATTGGACCCTGTACCAATTCTACAACTTTCAAAATAAAACTGTTTTAAGTGCATGTGAATTTTTTACTCATGGGAAAAAGAGCCATTTTTGCAGGGTCTGAGGGACCCATGGGTTAAATCACCTAGTTTTGTTCCACAGAAAATAATGCCAAGGATGAAATTGTTTTCGGCAAGCTTGGCTCTCCCTTTGGTTTAAGCTGAGGTAAGTATTGTTGGTGGATGTGATAGAAAATTAGGAATAATTATTCTAGAACCAATTTAAAGTGCAAAAAACCTATTGTAGCTCCAACTTACTGCAGGTCTTCTCTCTTCATTGGGACTCTGAATGGGAAATATTGTTTTGTTGTGCCTCACGAATTTTTTCGGTGCATCGTTGTATGCTTTGCATACAGATGAAGTGTGAATGGAAGCCGCTGGCAATAAAGCTTTTGTCAGTGTAACGTTCAACTGTTGCCTGCTTATACTTGCTGTACACACCGAAGCAAAGCTCTGAACGCATCTTTTGAGGCTCTGCATCTTTGTTCTACAGATTTTTAAACGTTTTTGATTATTTTTCAACAATTGTTTACGTTCACTTTTTGATCGCGCACAAAAATTCACAGAAAAATATGAATTTGTTACTATGTGTAATTGACAATCGTTTAATTCAGTACGATAATGAGTGACTTGGAATAATTCTGATATATTCAATGAATTGTAATTATCATAACAATCGTTTTTAACCAATTTATGTTATTAATGAAAAAAAAACACCTTAGCCTCTAATAAATTCAGCAAATACTTTTTATAACCTATAAATTCTTTGCAGCGCACCACAGGAGCGCCATGAGCGGCAACGCGTAACACCACACTCGATGACCCGGTTATCGATATTTTGGAGATTCGATCAATCGACCTTCATTTTGTTTTTATATGTAATAACAACGAAGTCTTAATCTTCGTTGGTAATAATAATGAGATTTTTTTCCTTTTATTTCAATCGAATATCAACAATTTATCATTTCTAGCGTATAGATTCGTTCACTCGAGGGATATTAATTATTTTGATAAGAGATCGGGCATTCGAAGTTTATGGCGTAGTGCGCACCCCACATGCGCGCTGCCAACTTTTCGCCCCCCGTTTTTTTTTTTAAACACTGCATGATCCTAGCTCAGCAATGTGAGATTATAGCGACGACCCACTTAACATTTTTATCAACGACTTGGATTCTTGTTGATCAGTAAACTTAGATAAGGGGATCAGAGGTCGAAGGATAAACACGACGTATCGTTAGTTTTTTTTTCTTTTTTTTTCAGAACGTTTTGTATTAAAAATGCTTCAACAGTACTCAAAATTTATTTTCACAGGTCATAACATACGTTTAAAAAAAGGATTTTCAACTTACTTCCCTTCGGCATATAAACGTAACAATAGTATAAAATGAAGAAATTTAAAGGGTTGGGTGATTTAAGGTACGTTGAAGTGTTTTTTTTTCTAGGGATGACCTGGAAAATAAGATACACGATAGAGATTAGCAGGCCTCGTTTACACGATTTTTTTTTCTTTTCGTTTTTCGTTTGTTGTCTTTCCCTCATGCCGAATCCACGAGTATGGAGTGGGTATTTCGGGCAATTATCGGTCAGCAGGTGTGTCTCGTTTAGCACGTGGTCACTTGTTACGAGTTATTTTTTTTTCTTCTTTTTTTTTTCAATTATATTTCTGAAAGAGATCTACTGCTGTTTACACTCGGCCACTTCTTGACGACTCTTTCCTTTTCCAGCCTGTACTGCGGTCGGATTCGATGATTCTTCATCATCGTCCTCATCGTCGTCTCTATCTTCATCATCCTCTTCATCATCATCACCCTCTTCTTCCTCATACTCTTCACCCTCGTCTTCCAATCCTTCACCTATTTTTTTTTTGTTCCAATGTATCAATTAGATGATTTTATCATAAACAATTCTATGCCAAAGTGGACATAGCAAACTGGTTTTTATATTATTACCTGTATAATAAAGGACCGCTCGAGGAACGATGCGTTCCCTGATATAATGACCGATCTCAAAGTCACTCGTGAGAAGCCGTTGGGTGTCATCGTCCAGCTCGGCATCCGAGTCTTCCGGCACTGAAATACGACAATTCAACATCATAGTATCGAACAGTCGTAATAAAATTATTTGTGGAAAAAATATATATATTTCAACGTTCTATCATCGCTGCTTACCAACTGGAGGACTGAAGAAATTGAAGAACGAATCATTCTGAACGGTTTTAGTGACGGTGCGCATTGAACCGCGTGATTTGTGTTTTTGATTCTTCTTGATGGTCTTCACAGTCACGTTCTTGCCTTTTTTCCAATCGATCACGCAACCCTGAAATGATTTGATGCATTATAAAATCTCATCGTCGTATGTATGTAAAACTTCACATTGATCATCATTGTTTGATATTTTTGTATCTTACCTTGCTCTTGTATATCTCCGGACCCTCGAAACTGAACGGATCATTCTTTTCTGGAGTACACTTCATGATGTACTCTTTGGTCAGCACAGAGTTGGAGAAGTATTCATTCGGCTCAAAATGGAATTCGAGAAGAAAGCCCTACGGAGAATAAAATTTATGATGGATTAAAAAAATCATAACAACAAATACCATCGAAATTTTATGGCAAAGGAATTATTACCATTGGATTGGATTCCAAGAATATGACTTTGATGTCATAGAGATGCTTGAGAATTGGCTCGTCATGTTCTTCAACCATTTCGGCCATAACTCCAACATTCTTGAATATTGTCAGCCAAAATTCTGGTATCCCTTTGACATTTTCACTCTCGGCTCTGCAAACATGCAATTAAACTCAGTATAAATTAACACGATCTATTGGTTCAACAAAGATTGTCAGCGTGATAATTCATGATAATATACTCACTCCTCCTTTTTCTCGGTGATTTCCTCGATTTTAACGTTGGTCTTTGAGTCATTTTTGAGATCTTCGTCATCGCTGTCCCAGACACATTCAGCGTCGGTAGGCTCGTAAACTCCAGCAGCTATCTGACTCCTCTTCTCATATACAGGTGCGCACATCTTGTTGTACTTGCACTCGAGAATGTGTACCTCTTCGTAGAATTTCGCTTCTATGTTCAAGGTAACAAGTTGAAGTTGCTTCAAGGCCTTGATTCTGCGTTTTACAGGAACGCTATGCTATTTTTTTTTTTTTTAATTTTTTTTTTAATTCATGAAAAAATCACGAGTTAATAGTGTCCAAATGGAGCTTATTTTTTCTTTGATCATTCTAGTACACGTCACCGAAGTATGCGTACCTCCATGGTTTGTAAATGAAGACCCTGAAGTGCAGAGAGAATATCAGCTCGGTTGGTGGCTGCATGGATTTCAGCACTCTGATGGTCGTCATCATCTTCTACCGATTCCATGGCAATTGGCTCTGTGGGATGCGCCGTGTCTGGAGCTAATATTTGACATGGTTGATACAAAAATTCACGAAAAAATGGAAATTCATTTAAAAAAAAAAACTATTTTTTTGACGAAATTGCCAATTCACCTGCCGAGTGGCGAGAAGTGCAGATTTACAAGAATGTTTTTTCCGATTAATACAATTTTGCAAATTTTGTTTGAATGAAATTGAGCGTTAAATAAAATGGTGGCAGGCAATTGACAATATAAAAACTCGAAAATATCGTTAAAACTCGTGTTCAATTTCGTAACTCAATGACGTGCGTCACTCGTGAATGAACGCGTCGTAATAGCGATATTTGAAAATCGCCATGCTCGCCGAGAGAAGGTTAATTTAACACGGGAGCCGTGCCTCGGCAGATTATCGAGTGCGCAAAAAACGCCGAAAAAGAGGGGAAAAAGAGTGCAATTATTCACGAAAATCCGTTGAACAAAGGATCGATTGATGAATCGTTGCAGCAGACTTCTTACAAAGGAGATTTCTTTATTCCTATTCGCAAAAGCTTTACTGTCAAAAGGATAGGGAAAAAAAAAACGTTTGACTCAAACGGCTACTTCGTGCACATGGGAAACGGTGAGCGTGTGCAATTTATGAATTTTGCAAACTAAATACTATCCAAGGAAGAAATCAACGAGATCATCAATGAGGTCTTCGCTTTTACGATTATTTTTAGGATAACGGTACGTCGTTGGATGACCGAAATTTTTCATTTATTCGACAAAAAGTGTCTTACCTCTCAACAACGAAGCCAAAACGAAAGGAGAGTAACTGAGTAACCACGGAATGAACAGCCGACAAGGGCGACAAGCCGGTCGTTTCGCACACGATTCGCGCAAATGGCCCAAACGTGAAGCTCCAAGTATGTGAAGTTAGCTCAAGGCTGCACGCGCGCGGCGCGACGAATGACCGAACAGCGAAGTCGCCGCGGTCGCCACCGCCGCGCTACTTTACAACGGCACGACGAACTTCTGGTCTGAAATTGCCGACAATCGCCGTAAAACCGGAAATCACACTGGACTATTTTATCATATTTGACAGTAATTAACATCTGAATTAATGAGATGATAAAATTCAAGCTTCTTTCAAGCATATTTACTTTTGCCTTGATTGGTAATTTTTATCGTAAACCATGACGGATAAACGAGTCAAGATTTTTTAAATAAATTCAACTATGGGATATGAACTGACCATGCAGATTTGGTTCCTTTGAATGTGTACGCGCTTACGTGTACGTACATAACTCATGCATGTGTTGGAAAAAAAAAGTACATACATTCGACGCAACAAATACACATGTGAAATATCCACACGATGGTATCCGATAGAAGCATAATCGATATTGTGAAACTTCGATATAGTGCAGAATTATGGCCAAATACGGTTTTTCATCAATGTTAGAGACAAAATAGGAAATAAAAGCAGTTCGAAATAATATTATGATTGAGATAAAAGTATGCTATTACTTGTTTCTATTAACATTTTTGGAATCAGCTTCGCAAATACGACCGTCTTTCCACGGTCACAACAATGGTAAGAACAAAATATTTTCACTTGCGTGTTTTGATTTGGTGGCAATTTAACAATGACACATTGAAATAATATCGGAGTTACGAGTTTGTGATTTATCCAGTGTCGTGTTTTTGTGCCAAATGAGATTGTAAAGTTAGCTTGAAAAAGATCTTTTTCGTTGTAGAAAATTGCCTTTTTCGATATCACACTGAAGGTCATATAACACCTTGTCATCATTTGATCACCTGTCTATGATCTTTTTTCTTCATTGTCTCTTGGCATTTGCATACCCGCACGCTGAGAACAAATTTTGCCCCTCGTATTTCATTCCAATAATTATTAAAATACGATTTTCAGTGAAAAAATGTACAACGTATATTTATACACAAACTAAAAAAAGGTTGTAACGATTTTTTTCATTGTTTTCTGACTGACACATCTCACTGGTCTTCATCCATCTTCATAGGTTCAACCTTTTTAGTTATTGAGAGATAAGAATAATTTTGCACAAATTGATTAGTAACCTCCACATATATGTTCGTGCATACAAAATGACAATAATGTTCAATATTTTTTCAGTGGGTAATAATTTTCTACGTCATATTTTCTCTCAAATAATAATTAAAAAACGTCTTTCAATTAGAATATCTAGAAATTTTATTTATAAACAAGTTAAAATGGTGACTATGTAATTTTATGTTATTTCATACTTTTTTGTATGAATTGTTTGATAAACTCGATGTACAGTATACAGTTACAAGTATGTATTATTGTACCTTTTATCCAGAATGACCAAGATCTTTTTATGCACACTGAGAAACAATTTTCTGCGTTATATTCTCCTCGAATTATTATGAAAATATAATTTTTCGTCAGAATGTTTGGAAATTAATTTGTAAACAAACCAAAACAGTGATGAACAATTTTTTTTACTTTACACTTTTTTGACTGGAAGATATCTCACTGGCATTAATGTAAATTCAATTATTTTTCATTATTGAGGGATAATAATAATTTTGCACAAATTTATCAACAACCATGCCATAAACATGATCTTGGAATGAAGGTTGATGTAATTTATGTTACAAGCATATATTATTTCAGCTTTTGTCCAGAATGGCAATGTTCAATATTTTTCAATATACAACTAGGATTAATTTTCTATTCCACATTACCCTCAAATAACCATTAAAATATGGTTTTTAAACAAAATATAGGAATTAATTTAAAAAACAACCAAAAAAAGTCGGTTGTAGAATATGGCTTTATCCCATATTCTATTGGCAAATATCTTGCTGCAATTAACTTGCATTAAATTATTTATAGTCATTGAGCGATAAAAATAATATTACCGAAATTCTTCGATAATTCCAATATGCACGAATGATTTTGCAATCAGGGCTCATGTTAAAAGTTATACATTCTTTTAGCTTTTGTCCAGGATGACAATGATGTTCAATATCTTTTGGACAATATACCCATTTCAATGCACAAGGTGAGAATGATAACTTGACAAATTCAAATAAAAATTCAAGCAAAAATAATGATTTTTTGAAATTTAACAGGGCTTTGCCAATTCGGTCCAAGGGGCTGGGTAAGCACAATAATCATAACTATAAGGGTGAGTGAAAATAGGAAAGGGGCCTGGATTAATTTTCAGAGCTTTATGATCCTTTTTTTTTAATTCTAAGAGGGTCATTCAAGGTTGCAAATTTTGGCAAATTTCATATTTTCTAACTAAGGATTTTTCAAGCTTTTTTTTGTATCCCTGGTGCTCTTGGAATGATCTGAGCGACTAACACGGTGCTTAGACTCTGTCTTGTAACACAGAAAGGGCTTATTGTCTCATTTCATGCCTTTCCTATTTTCAATTCACCAGCAATTCGGTACTTTATATAGAATTTAAAAATTAAAAAAAAAAAAAAAAAAAAAGGATTATCAGATGTCTGTCGATTATTTTGTTGAAGGGACTCCACGCCGGACGACAAAAACGTACAAGGCACGTTATCGTACATCGAGTTCGAACCGAATATTCTTGTTTTTAAAGAGAGGTAAAATTTGACCATTGCAAACTGGCACAAAGTTATTCAAAATTCATTGACTCCTTTATTACAGACAACTTGGCGCTCCACACCAAGAAACTGTGACGTTATTCAATAGAGATGGCAATAGGACAATTCATCTCTCTTCTATTTCTGGAAGCACACAGCACTTTCACTCGTCCTTCTTTCAGGATAAAGTGAGATTTCTTATCTTTCTCTGCCAAAAAAAATAATCGAAATCGTTTTAAATGCGTATATCAATGTTGAATTTTATCACTTGATACAAGGTGATCCCACCATTGGGAAATACGACGTTCAATGTCGTGTTTCTTGGACGAGAAGAGGGTGAAATTGATAGTCATCTCTTCATTCACACCTCAGATGGAACACTCAAGTATCAGGTAAATGATTTTCACTATTTATCGTACAGTGCAGTACATCGATTATTCTTTGAATATGTAAAAAAACAATGTGTCTAGAAAATGTTCGTAAAATTGAAACGTATAAAAAGACAATCTCACAGATTTGATAATTCATTTTTCTAGGTCAAAGGTACCAGTGTAAGTAGTCCATACAGACTACGTCCCGTTGTTGGTGTTAAATTACCGCTAAATGCATCTTTCACACCTCTTATTTATATGCACAATCCTCACTCCGAGGCCATGCAGGTACGAGAATAATTTGTTGTTGTTTTTGTAAAACGATTACCAACCATGCATAAAGCGTTCTCAATGAAAATGTATTATTTGTTTTCTCCCTAACAAAGGTGGTAGAAGTATACAGCAGCGGTGGCGAGTTCCAATTGGAATTGCCATCGGGCGAGGCAGAAGGTCCTCGCGAATTGTGGGCAATACCTCCTTATCAAACCAAACCAGTTATAAGATTACATTTTAACGCTTACATGGAGAAAAATCATACAGCGTACGTGAGGTGAGAAATAGACTCTTATAAAAAAAATTAAAAAATTATACTTTCACACGCAAGTCTGCTGCAATTATCATATTTTGTAGATTTAAAGTCAACAATAGCGCAGAAATTATGGTAGTTGCGGTGGAGGTTGAAGTTGGTAGCGGAGCAGGTCTCCATTGGGGTGGGAGCTCCGCGTCTATAAATTTAGGAATGGGTGGCTCTTTACACTCACCTACTCACTATCCGATAGCTTTGCGAAATTCCGCCAAGAAACCCGTCAAAGTTTTGGTACGGAATGAACAATAACTTTTTTATAATCATTTGTTATTCGAACTTTGTGACAATACGAGTTTTTTTCATTAATGATGAATTTTTGTTTTTTTATTTTTTTTCTTTCTTTCAGAACATCATAAGCACACCAGTTTCAAAAGCTCTTAGAATAGATTTCGAGCCAGTTGTCATACCAGGTGACACAGAAGTACCGATAATCGTCGGTACACTCATTTATGATTGTAAGTAAATCGACGAGCTTATTCGGTCAAATTATTCGAAATTATTACAGTTCACAATTTTATCAGGGAAATCTGGATTGGAGACGCAACATTTCAAGGGTAAACTGATGATAAAGGGTATCGGTCCTGGTGGTTCTAGTCAGAAATTGGCGATACCCTGGTCGGCTGAGGTGTTGCAAGGTGGTCTCGAGATTAATTCGACCGTTACACACTATTGTTCGCCTCATTCGAATCAGCCACGAAATTTTAGCGTTGTCAACAGATTCAAAATACCTCTCGCCATCACAAACGTTTCGCTTCCCGTCGAGGCAAAATCTTTTTTCGCTGTAAGACAATAAAAAAAAAATAGACTAAATTCCATTGACAATTACACTGCTGTCCATCAATTCGTGGCATACAATACTTTTGTCTTTCAGATAAAAAACTTTTATCCGAGAGTTTTAAAACCCGGCCAAAGAGCTAATATATTCTCAATAATATTAAATAACGAGAAAAAAAATGAGAATATCAAGCTCGAGTCGTCGATATTCATTTACTCGAACGTATCAACGACCGAGGTCCCATTGTTGAGTTACGATGGAAAAGTACGAAAG
Source organism: Dyspetes luteomarginatus (assembly GCA_963669185.1). Lineage (NCBI taxonomy): Eukaryota > Metazoa > Arthropoda > Insecta > Hymenoptera > Ichneumonidae > Dyspetes > Dyspetes luteomarginatus. The sequence continues at coordinate 7,255,794 of OY769908.1, forward strand.
ATAATACCCGGTGAGCGGGACAGCGACAAAGGTACAATGAATTTTGGGACGGTTGGCAGTGGTACGGAAAACGAGGCGATATTTGCACTGGAAAATCAGAATCCAGTTAACATTGAGCTTCATGGATGGGGTGTCAATATGCCAGGTGCTGTACTCGAATTAATGGGTTGCCAAAATGGTCCAACGGAACTTTTCAACAAGGGATTTCGAAACGTTACCGTTTGCAGTCATATAGGAAACGTGAGTGAACGACGAATTTACTCACCAGTACACATAAAATTATTATTGTCGCTTCAAGATTTTCAATTAAACGGAGTTATCGTTAATTATTTTTAGCAAAACATTAAGCCTGGATATCTGGCGATATTTAAAATAAAAGTAAAAACTCCTATGGTCGAGGAGGACACGATCGTCGGTGATGTATTTGTACGCACGACTTACGAACGTCTTACTGTTCCTGTTTACATGAGAGTCGCTCACGGGAGAATATCTGTGAAAAAATTAACATTTACCGATTGTTTTCCGGTATGGAGATTCTTTCATTGTCTCAAATTTGCATTTTTGCAAAAAAAAAAAAAAAAAAAAAAAAAACGGATTCAATTAATTCAATATCTTTTAAATTTAACAGGGTTCGATTTGCCTGCAACAAGTCAAAATACACTCAACGTTCGCTCGACCCATGGAGGTGACTTTTATAGCACCTGTTCACAAAGACAATAGAATTAAATATATTCCACTGGAGGAATCGTCACTACCCGTTATATCAAAGGGTGAAAATCACATTGGTGCAGTTAGAATCGATCCATCGGTTACTTGCAAACAGCAGTGTTATCTCGGACTATCACTCAACACGAGTGGTATTGAAATTTTTTCCAATTATCCAAAATTTCCGATAATTTAAATGATGAAAATTGAAAAAAAAAATAAAAACAAAAATAACATTTCAGCTGGTAGTCAATGGTTGAACACAATGAGTTTGCCATCTCATACGCGAGATTCAGATCTTAATTTACTGAATGCCCGGTATACTCGTTATTTGAACGCAACAGGGGGAAGCAGTACTTGGGACAATATTACAATGCGTCTCGATACTACGGAAGTCCGTGGTCACAAATTTTACGTAAATATCAAGCAATACTGGCCAAGTCTACTCGTTGGCTCGAGCAGCATGAAAAACAAGAGTCTGTTGAGCTTTCCACTGACCCAAGTTGGCAATACATCGTACAAAATTATTAAATTACACAATCCAAGCACGAAGCCGCTGCTCTTACAATTGGTCATGGATCTGACTTATCCTCAGGGTATGAGACTCTATCATTCACTCCCCAATAAGTGAGCATCAACATTTTACTTTTAATTGCAAGCTACATATTACCAAAGTTCAATTTGTCGTTCCGATAATTCAAGTGTTTGAATCGATTTATTGATCAGATTTAAGCCAATCTGTCTCGATTGTCCATCAACGGTTGATGGTGAATTCGAGTTCAACGAGAATGCGGATGATCGTGAATCCTTCGAGAGACAATGGGACGTCACAACTGCCCAGGATTCACTTCCGTTGTACATGAGTCCCGGGGAAACGCGCAGTATACGATTATCGTACACGCCGACAGCGGCCGCATCTTCCTCGGGACTTTTGTACATAAGAAATAACATGACTATACTTGAGGTGATACGATTAGTCGGCAGAGGTGCTCACGCACAATTTAAATTCGGCAACCGGAAACCCGGTTCGACGACGCCGTTGCTCTTTGAACTCGCAGAGAAACATCTTAAAGATTGCGAACGTAAGTTTGCCTGTTAGAACATTCATAAGATTACCCTCAAGATTATATATAATGCAAAAGGAACTTCGACAAGTGCAAGAGTGACAACTACAACTTCTCGTCTCAGTTTTCTCCGCAATTATTTACCCGTTTGGGCAAAAGATGATTGCCGAATCGTTAGATTCAATTCATCGGTCTCGTGTCCGAAGGATCAAACTGTCTCGGATAAAATTGGATTGCATTTTTTTGTAATGACTGAGTTGTTGCACATCATCTTAAGGCCATGTGAAACAGACTCAGTCGATAACAAAGCGGAGTTTTGTTTATTTCTCGGAAACTGTTGATATTTGGGACAAAAGCAAATTAGATTTTTGTACGGAATAAACAAAGACGTGAAAACCCAATGCGACTAGGGAAACTGGCGGGCTTTGTTACCGTTTGAGTTAATCCGGCTCAGAAACCAGCCGATTTCATCATCTTTAAAAAATAAAAATAACAATAAAAGTTTCCCACTGACGTAAAATTGAATTTTTTATGTCTCTTTACAGGTGAAAGATCGCGCAGGAATCCTGTCCCAAATCTCACAGTGAAAAGATCGTTCACAGCTCGCAATACCGGCGAATTGCCGATAGACGTTCATGGCTTTTACATAAACGGATTGCTCTGCGAGGGTTATGGATTCAAAGTTTTAAATTGCGGTCCATTTAAGTTGAATCCAAACGCAACGAGAAAGATCGAGATAGCTTTTACGCCGGATTTCACGCTCTCGCGAATAGAGCGTGAACTCTTGATACTGACGAGCTTGGGAGCTGAGAGCACAGAATTGGAGAATAGTAATGAGATTGGTATGGTCCGTTTGTCGCTTTTGACGACAGTTCCAGCGCACACTCTCGAGTCTTGCGCCGCAGTTCTCATAAGACCGAGCTGGGAGCCAGCTGTACAATTTGCAGCTATAAGTTTACCGTGTATATTGCTATTGTGCATTGTGGCTGTATCATTTCTCGAGGCTGACAAAATATTGCGCGGTGTATTTGGTACTCTGTCGCGAACCAGCCCCGTACAACCGCCCCTCGATCTTCGACAATTGGCCCAATCAACGAGCACAACAACGAGAGAAAAGCCATCAACCGATGAAAAACCCAAAGGCCCACGAAAGGAAGAATCTCTGCCAGATTGGTCGCTCATGAATGTGAAGAGAAACAAGGAAAAAGATGTACCGAAGAGCCTGAAGATTCCCGATTGGTCTGTCGAGGAGGAGCGACGATTCAAACTCGATACTGAGCTCAAAGAATCGCCAACTTTCACAAAAAGCAAAAACGACGATCTACCGTTAATGACCGATAATGTCGTGGCTAATAATGACACGAGTACAACGACGATTCTCGCGACAAAGAAGAAAAATGCCAAACGACAGAATAGCGCACCGGAAGTACCCACGGAGAATATTTTATATCAGGCTGAAAATTCAACGATGGAGATTGAAATTATAACCGATAAAAAAATTTCGACAACTTTGTCGACGAAATCGAGTCCAATCGTGATTAGAAAAGGCAAATCTAACAATGGAGCTGTTGGGTCGACAAAGGAGGAGATTAAAAGTGTCGAGAATGAATTACAGTTGGATTCTGTTTGTGGGAATATTACGAGAGACTCGAAAACGGAGATAAAGAGAAAACAAACGAATGGAGTTATTGCCGCGTTGCACAATAATCAAAGTACATACAAAAAGTACGAGGCCAGCACTAGTCAGAAAGCCGTACAATTTTCGGAAGAAGAGACCTCCTCAACGACTACCGAAAGTTCGGTACACGATGATCCTCCCCCGTATAAGGTCAGTAATTACAAGAGATCTCTCGTTACCTCATTCGCGATATGACCAGAGAATCATGGAAATTTGTAAAAAAATATTTTGAAAAAATGATAAAAATTATTCCACAGGACAATGAACACTCGTACGCAAAGTCTGATAAAGTTCAACGAAAACCCATACCGAAAAAAAGCAAACCTCAGGCTATAACGACAGTAGCTCCAATCGACTACAGAGACAATTACGAGGGTGACTGTGACGACGATGATTACGACAAAGAGAGACAGGACAATCCAAATCGATGGAAAACAAACACTAACAGATCTGGCACTAAGCATCATCATCATCATCACCATCATCATCATCAGTCGCGAAATTCCGAGGGTACGTCGTACAAATTGCCACGACCAAACAAAAATCCACCCCGCAAGGAAAAAAGTTCACAGAAGAGACGATCAATGGAAAAAGTTAATGTAAAATGTGAGTTGGCGCCAAAAATAATATATTGTACTAATTATTGAATTGTATTATACGTCTTATATATAATTATTTCATATATTTTATGCATTTACAGCGATAAATTTGACGGGAACAACGACGCAACGTGAAGAAATTCGTCCATCACAGGTGAGAGTACCATCGCCAGTTCCACCACCGCCACCCTCATGTTGGGGCGAAAATCGAGCGAGATTCAGTGACGTAGTAGCGCGAAATCCCGAGAGCGTTTCACCAGCTTTTTCAACAACGTCTAATAAACCCACAAAAAGCCGTGATGGTACTAATGAATTGTGGTCAAAACTTGGCAGAAGAAACAAAAATTCCGAATCCACGGAGGGACTCGTAATTCAGGATACTTGTCCTTCGCCGATTGAATATATTGAACAAGCACCGACGAGCATAACAATACCCGCTCAATTGTGCGGAATGCCGAATGAACAAGAGGCTTCTTACAATGCTGATTCTTCGATTATGCCACAGACTCAACAACAGTCGCACAGCTATTTCGTTAATACATTCAGTGAACAACCGGTGAGTAATTGAACGAATAGTTTTTTTTCACATTGGCCGTATCCAAATGTAAGGCGGACGATGAAAAAAAAAAAAAAATGAAAAAAAAAATCCTTTGACAATCAGTTTGAACCGGAACTGGTGCCGTATGACGATCTGCCGGAAACAGATGAGCCCCTCGTTGAATTAGAAAGTCTTGAGGAAGATACGAGATCACAATTATGGAGCGACAAAAGCCCCATGATTAATCTTATGTCTGACGATACGGCAACGTATCGATTAGAAACACCCGAACACGTTGACAAATTGGCTACTCTACCCGGACCACTTAAGGGTATGTAAGAACACTTCAAACATAAATTTTCATTCAAAAGCTAAATTTGATGAAAATTTATTGAAAGACACATTTTTTATATTATTCTGTGGAGAGTTCCATATAATACTGGCAAAGTCCCGAGGTTTTCTTCTGACTTGTGTTTAATAGAAAAATTCTCCAAATAATCGTATGTACATTTCGCAACAAAAAAAAAATTCCTAACAATTTTGTAAACAATTTAATTGTTTTCTTGCACATTTTTATTTTACTGTGATGAACGTAAATTCTGATGAATTCAAAGTTTTTGTTGAGAATGCACACGCACAGCATATGCTTTACTAGTAACCCCCCCGCGCTTAGAAGATCCTATTGTAACCGATTAAACCCATTAAAATCCCATTAAAAAACAATCGGTTTTAATCTCTTTTTTTGTCCGTTCAATCGGTTTCAATGCGATTTTCCAATCCTGCATGCGCAACCTTCAACCGTGTTCATTTCTCGGCCGAAGGGTAGGAAATATCTTATTGAAAAAGTAACGTTCAAACAGATAATTGGGTGACGGTGAAAACAAATTGGGAGCCGTTGTACACTCGGGGTGCCGTCGGCGAGGAGCGAAGCGGTGTCTGGGGAGTCAACACTGGTGGAGTTTGGGCTGCCGCTCCATGGGGAGCACCGCCACCACCGCTAACGTCGTCTCTGCAGCCTGCAACGTCTTCACAGCACACCGAGCCGGATGCTCAGGTGAGAAATTCCTTTGACTCAAAAAGCCATTTCTTTGACTCGTAAAATGATATCTTTACCTCAGAAAGTGATTATATGTTTTTTCACCAACCGCATCTGTTGTCCATCAACAAACTCACAGATAACACACGTTTTCAGGACCGATCAGGTTTTGATCCATTTCGATCGCTCAGCTCGATATGGACTCCCTCATCGACGAATCCATGGAAAAACAAGCACGAAGAGTAGCAAAACGGGCGAATACGTTTGTGATAATAATAGCGTTTGGGAAACCATGCGATATTTGTTGTGATAATCACAAGGATTGGTTAGTTAAACATTTAGCGACGAGACCGAACGATGAAATCGTGAGAAAATCTTGTTTCATCGAGCTCCCCCTTTACGTAAATACATTATATGAAAAAAACGAAACGAAAAATAACTCATTCTGACAAACTTGAACGGACTGGAACGGAAAATAATCTGGAAAGTAAATGAGATCCTAAACGTTTAAATCGATAATTATTGTAGATTTCCCGATACGAGAAAATTCTTTAAAATAAAAAAATTTTAAAATGTGATTTCTCAGACTTAATTGGACCGTGCAATAATCTTTTAAAACCCAAACCCAAACGTTGAGTTTCAATAATAAGGGAGAAAAAAGAGGCGCATAGGTCGATTCGAATTATTGGAGGAAAAAAAAAAGGAAAGGTAAGAGATCACGGCTCAAAATGTACAAAAGGAAATTATGAATCTGAAACAACAACAAAAACTGTACCTACATTGTAAAACCCGCTAATTGTTGTGCTGAAATAGATCAAACCCTCAAACGATCGCATCTTCATCAGACTTTGTATTTGCCATCAAATTATATCTATAAAGTATACATCGTTTGGAACAAAAAAAAACCCTCCACATGTGTTCTGGGTACGTTGGCAATGCCAGTCTCAAAAAAAAATTAATACTCCAAATTATTTTGCTCTACAGTGAAGTCAATCGATAGCCCGGTGCGACTTTACTGGAGATGGCACAAGATTTTGCCTCTTGTATTCGTCTTAACAGCATCTATAAAGGTGCCAAATATTTAGACAAGAAATTCTTTTGTACAATAGAACATTCGTCAAGGAAAAACAAAACTGTCATACCATGTTATCCTCTTCGATTCGTTTTTGCAATTTTCTACGATTTATAGCCGAGCTGCTCACTCTGGGTTGAGCCGATTGTATTCGCAGTGGTTTATTCTGCGGCTTTTGATGCGCCATTATTTTTTTCAACAGATACTGATTTTCGAGCTCAATTTTTTGCATTTCAGCATTAGTGAAACTCATGTTTCTTCTTCTAGCTCGCGAATGAACAGAATCTACATGTGGGTCTCTCGCCATTGAATATCTGTTGTCATTGGCCGATGCGCACATTCTACGAACGTTTTCTCGAGAATTTTCCAATGTTTGCCGCGAGCAAGAGCTCTCTTCTCGTGCGATCTCATCCAAACGGTCAATCGGATAATTTAGGCTAATCATTCGATTTAATGGCGAGCCAGCAGTCAGAGATGATCGAGGTGTTACATTCGTCACGTCGGAATCTCTGCAGGAATCATCGGAGCAGATGGAATCTTCGCTGTATGTGTACTCGTCGTCAGATTCGATTTCATTTTCGCCTACGTCGGTTATAACACAAGAATTTTCTTCATTGACCTCTCGTGTCCCATTATCGCTCGTTCTGTTCATATTGGCTATGCTCACTTCGGAATCGTCGGACAAATCAATCACCTCGTCGTTCGGGCTCTGCAAATATTCACGATCCAACTCGTATTCACACGAGGTTTCCATCGTTTGAAATAGCGATTTAATAAAAATATCCTCAATTGAGCAAAATTTCAGAAATTCAACGTTTTCCTCCCCAAAGTTCAGAGAGCCGTGCAAATAATCGTACGAGTATAACGTTGTGAAACCATGGCAACCCTGTACGAGTTTGACAAACGTAATATACATTCTATATATACGAGTAGTAAACAGTGCAATGAAATAATCGATACAGCTGAATAGGTTGAAACTTCCATTGTGAAATGTGAAATTCAAATATCTTGCTGTTTGTCCCATTCCCAGAGATTTGGAGAAAAAAAACTACACAAAATTCATTTGTAGAAAATTAATTATCTTATCTTTACATTCATCATGTAGTATGATTACGTTTTCCATAGATTCTCTCAAATTACACTAAATTATTTCAAGAAATTCATTTTCACAAGTATAAAACAATGTATAATGTGTTCGTTCGATTATTTCAATCGTTTGGGAATCCATAAACCTTAAGACTACCCGCATCTCTCTTACGATCATAAGTGTCTTTGTCGTCACAGGCATAAGCCAATAAGTATTGCTTTGGATGCCATGCAACCGTGAATGTTGCCGCTTCGACTGGTATATCGGCAATTTTCTCGCCCGTTTCAACTTCACCAATGTCTATAACTAAATCCTCCGAGGCTGCAGCCAATAACTGACCATCGAACGAGAATGATATCGTCCTTACTGGCCACTCGAGACGGGAAAATGTTCTTAAACAGCATAATTCATCGGCGTCCCATAACGATACCAAAGCATCAGCTGAACCAGTCGCGAAATAACGCCCAGTTGGATCAAATTCTATGCATATGCAGGTGCCAGGATGGGCCTTGATAACGTGAAGAAGCTGCAGATCCGGATAACTCAGTATGTGCACACAACCTTGGCCATTTGTGAGGTAGAATGTGTCAGAATCCTTGTTCCATGATATTTCGTTGACTTCAAAGTTAAATTGTTCCTCGGCGCGTATCTTCATGACTCTTGCATCTATGAATGTAACGAGATCCTCCTTGTTGCCTACAGCTATTGTATTGCCATCGGGTGACCAGGATATATTTATATTCTCTCCTCTTGTGCCAATGTTTGCTGTGCACTTTTGTGTCCTCGTGTCCCATATACGAACGGTTTTGTCACCACTCGCAGTCGATAACAGTTCTGGATAAAAAGCGTGCCAGCAAAGCTGATCAACGCTACCACCGTGTCCTCGAAAAGTCGTTTCCTGCTTCTAAAAAAAGGATGACTTTCATTTGATAATATTTGCGTAACATTTAGTCCGTCTAACAATCAAATTCATGCAATTTACTCGTTAAATATGAGAGCACATTTGAATTGCTTCTTCATAATGGAAGCTGTTTTGATGAGAACAAAAATCGAGATGGTCATGCCAGAGTGCTGAACATGTTCGAAATAATCTGAAAATCACGGTCAGCAAAAATGTCTAAGTATACGTGTGTTTGTGTGCTGGCCATAAAAAAATGTAATGGTTCTATCTCGAGAACGAGTTGGCCAATAGAGCTCAATCTTTCACATAAATTAGGGAGTGCATCCACTTGATTTGCTATGATTTGCGTCAAGATATCTCACGTCGTTCCGACTTTATGCAATTTTATAGTTTTTCTGTTATCGATCTAACTCTTTGCATAGATAGGCCATATGACAAGGATGTTGGGTATTGAGTTTGGCAAGAATCGATAAAACAGTTCAGAGTTTTATGAAATGTTGAATTTTTCAAACAGTTAATTCAGACCTGCTCCCTTGCATTAACTATTAGGTTTTTACATCAAGCCATTCCCATGAATAAAGTAACATTTTTATCATATATGATGCATACTTGATTTGGTAAAGCAAGTCATGATGAAACTGGAACAAATTTTAATTTATCTGGATGGAACAAGCGGGACAAAATAGTGTAAATTTAAATTTGCACATTGCGTCCCTTCTCCTCTCCCACGCCGCTGTCTTGCCGTTAATTTACAAAACTTCCTTTATGGGATACCAACAATTGATAATCGAGCTTATAAAGGATGCTTCCTGAATGAGAAGAGATTAACAGGAAATCAATGTGCAAATTTCAATTCGCACTATTTTTTGACAATTATTTCACGCGGATAGTCTGAGTCTTGCTTCAATTTGATTGTTGTTTGAATTTATTCAAAACATTTAAAATCCCATTAAATCAGAAACTTGATTAATCCTCGTCAAATCGATGATAAATCATATAAAAATGTCACTTTATTTATAAGAGAAACTTTATCTCAATATCTCAATGTGCAAGTTTTAATTTGCACAATTTTTGTTTCATCACATTGACGTGAACTTTCCCAAAAAATTACAGAGTTTTTTTAATGAGGTTATACTAACCAAACGATCGGGTCCGAGGGAGAATATGCAGACGCATTTGTCAAACGAACCGGATGCCAAATATTTGCCATCGCAGCTCCATCCTACGCTGTGTACTTTTGCCGAATGTGTTTGTTGTTCCTTGATCTTGTTGTGGGATTTGAAATGATTAATTAAATCATCAACTCGGGTATTGAGGCTCGCCATTGTTACACTTTCGACATGTCTTCACTCTTTACATCGACATTTCGCGCGCCGCACGCCCCATGTACGAGTTACACAATTGGTGCCTGTAGATGGTAGGGTATGTCACTTTTTCTAGAGTATTAAAACAGATTCTCGATGTTTATCGTGCTCCTCCGTAAATACTGTTCCTTCTCTCTTCTCTCTCATTGGACATCGCCGATCGCTGACATGTTGGACAACATGATGGGATACTTTGCTGGGAACCGGTGGCCTATATAAAGTTGGCCTGAAACTTTAACTATTTCACTTTTTTCTTTTTCTACTCGTTAGGGAATCGTTGGGGAGTGATTGGGAGTCTAATTAAAACGTACAGGAGTCAACCGATCTATTTTAATCGAGAAATCAAAATTTGGTGTGAAGTTAGCCGAACGCAATTTGAGTTTTAACCGGTTCAATTGTATGAGGTCTTAATCGACGCGGAATTGTTAGGGGGTGACGAATCATCTAACTAAATCGATGAGGAGTCTTTAGTTTTTCCGCCAGATCGGAAAAACCATTTCCGGTCGGCTAGAGAACAAGTCTACGTTAATGTGTCGTCTGAAGCTAGACGCAGTATTTTTGGGTTTATCGAATTTACTTTCATAACAGCTTAATCAATCCAGAATTGTTTGGTTAAGTTAAGAATTGTGCAATTAAAACGTATGATACTTCATAATCGGCCTCCGATAATGCAAAACATACGAAACAACGGATAGATGCAGGCTTCGATCCGTTATTTATATAATCTGAAATTAACAGCTAGACATTTGTCCTACTTTCTCAGCTAAATTTATTCTATCCCGCCTCAATTAGATAATACCTATTTGTCGATGATTAATGATCTAATTGTGTAGATGAGAATCATTAATTGCACGAGATAAAACAATTACATATTGTACCCGGCGATTGTGCAGAGTGCCGCGAGAGCTCTCTTATCGGCCACAATTATCGACCACTTCCGGTTAAATTTGACGTCACTTCCAGTCGCGATGACGTCACTTCTGCTTTAATTTTACGTCACTTCCGGTCGCGATGACGTCACGGCTGGTTGAATTTGACGTCACTTCCGGTCATTGATGCCGATCAAAAGAATTATTGTTTTCTTGTTATCCATCAATCTTTCGCTATCTACTATACATATAGCTACTATGTATATAGCTTCATAATATACTTTTTTTGTTCGCGAACCTTTTGAACCTCTGCTGAACGCCACGGTGATCGGCAATCGAACTATATATTCGACATGTACACGTTTTCGCGATCACCAACGAAGATAAATAGATCTCTATCTTTGTTGGTTCCATGTGTATATAGTTCGGACTGCTCATTGCCTTTCGCACATACGGGACAAAATTCGTCAATGCATAGACATTGTTCGTTAGGGAAATCGCAACAATTCCAATGCTCGTTCATTCATATTTATATACGTCGATCGAAATGATTTTTTCATATTACACCGATTGTCCAGCAAAACATTCGATTTGGAGCACCGCACAGTCTTTGCCTCGGGAACTATTAATATCAATTATCTCATTGGATAATAAGTAGATCATTTCCTAGAAAATACAATTGGACCTGCAAAGCACTTTTTATTATTATTATTACGACACTGTTATGCTTGGCAAAGAAACAATCGCGTAACTTTTACGGCATTCATGTCTCGATGAAACAACACAAAATATAAAGCATCAGGCTAACTGATAAGATCGTACTCCGGGAATCACAGCCCAACATCTCTTTTGAGCTTTACCATGAAAAATGTTACTTTTGTATCGCTTGCAATCATCTGTTTCAAATATCATTTTTTTCACATCGTTTTGTTTCTCTTATTATTTTCCAAGGAAATTAATGTAATTAACCATTTCCATACCATGTGAAAAACGGCACCTGATCCATAACAACCATGGGTCTTTCGAGTTTGATGACTTTTTCTCTACTCAAAGTGATTCTAAAAATCCCTACAAATTTGGGAATACACTTTGAACTTTGTAGAATAAATATCCTTACTTCATTTTGGGAAAAAATTAAGTTTAGTATCATTTAATTATCGAATAGTAATCAATGATTGGGGAGATAAATTCAATGAACCGGGGACGAAAGACCCATATTTGCACAGAAAGGATTATCAATAACATGATTTCTTGTTTTTTTTTTTATTATACAACAGTATTTGATACATACATACAATAAGTAGACATTTTATCTTATTTATCCTTTTATAGGTATGAAGCATTAATTATGTATAATTGTACATCACGTCTCGCCCACAGTTCCGCGAGGCCGTATTTATTATCATATAGTACGTGTATGGCTGTTCTATTGCCTCACGTACTCATAATTCGCGAATCAAACGTTTTGCAGGCCATCGCATGCTCAGCAATGTTTATTTCAAAGTTTCGTTTCGATTGATGGAATGGTATTCCCCCCCCCCCCCGCCTCCTGCCCGTCAGTCCCAAGAACGCCCGGGTATCAAACCAGGTCAAATTTTCATGTTGCCTGAAATATTATTTACGATTTTATGTTGAAGTAATGTGACGTATTGTATTGTGACCAGCACTCTCGTCAAATGTCACACGAATGATTAAAGACGGTTAATTCCGATGCCAATAAATGCATCACGGCCACTTAAGGCTCTTCACTATTTTTTTTTTCTTTTTTTTACGGGGGATTCATAAATAAATGAGCTATTATCGAAGGATTCGAATCCTTCGACAATGTAAAAAGATTTATATACGTGACAAACTCGCACAATGGTCGACCAAATCATACAGACTACTCTCATATCCATTAGTAATATCTCTTCTGTTTTTTTTCCATATATATATTGTTTTAATCCCACTGACTCGATTAATATCTTTGCCCATATTTGATTGTCACTGTGCGTCTTTGCTCAACGTACATAATAGAGAAATGCCTCGCATTGGCTGTCGTAGAGAGCAGAAAAAATATTTTTCAGCTGATTACATTCGTGATTATTGACGGTCTGCGTTCTCTACGATAGTTTTATCGCGGACTGATGTAAAAAAAGAAAATTATTTGACTAAATTGCTGAAATTTATGGCTTGTGCATGAATCACAGCTGCTTGGAACCCTCGGCTTTTTTGGGTGGCGGTGGAACACCAGGTGCTATTGGGGGACTTCGCACCGTATCGCTATCCCCGCTATCTTTCTTCGCGGAGATAGGAGTTTCTCTGCTGTCGATCGTGGAAGACGACGATGTCGTGACCGTTTTCTTAGCTGCGATTGTCTCCTCCTCAAATTCCTCCTTGCCGAGTTTACCCTCTTTCGTGACGGGTGTCGCGGGTACGGGCGACTTTGTCGCTGCCTTTTCACTCTCTTTTTCCTCCTTGGCGTCTTTGCTCTCTTTCTTCAGAGCCTTCTGAATTTGATCCTCCACCTCCAGAACTTCCTCCTTGTCCATGAGCTCAATCAATTCGTTAACTTGCTTTTTGTTGAGTTTTACATCCTCCTTGCCAATGAGCTCTACGACCTGTGCGAAATAAAATATTATGAATATAGACGGGGTCGATGGAATCTTGATCATTCAGCAATTGTGAGACAAATAAAGATTGTGGAGATTATTCAGTACCTTCAAAACATCCTCTATCTTGATTGCACCGTCTCTGTCGTCATCGATTTTTCTAAGAATCTCGGCCATGCGCATTAATCGGGAATCATCGGGCACACTCTGAATTTGTTTTATAGCCGCTATGAGCTCGTCTATTCGCACCAATTCCTCGACCTCCTTTGCATTTGGTTTCTCTTCCGGTGCTAGAGAATCGATCCTCTCTTTGACTTTTTGCTCAGATTGCTCAAGTTCAGAAAGTACAGCATCCATCTTTCCAATCATCTTGTTGACCTTGTTGAAGAGTCGTTTGGCACCCTTGGAAACCTTGAGATCGTCAATGTCCGACTGTCCTCTTGCCTCGGCCTTTATCTGATCGAGTTCCTGTATGTCCTCCTGATACTCGGCCATCTCTTCCTTCAGCTCCTTGAGCTCTTCCTTCTCAACGGCCATCTTCTTGTTGTCCTTCGCGATACAAGTTGAATTAGCCATCGAAAATAAACAAATGCTATTGAGGCAACATGAAACAGGCTGAATTCTAGCCCAGACAGACTCACGATCAATCAAAAACAAAGCTGTGCATTACTCTCGTTTCCCAGAGACGGTTGACAATTCGAATGAAAACAAATGAGGTTTTCATGTGTCTGCTCATTCTGCAGGAAAACCTTATTTATTCTTGCTCGAAATATGAATAAGTCTCTGAGAAAATAGAGAAAAGCAATTTTGTTACCGACTGAGTTAATTTCATATCGAGTTAAGGCGATGTGCTACTCCTCTGTCGGTAACAAAAACTGCGTACCAAAATTCTCCTAAACGGTTGATGTTTCGGATAAACGAAGAGAACGACGAACTGCGTATAACGACTCTGCAGTTCGTGGATCTCTTCATTTGTCCAAAAGATCAACCGTTTAGGAGAATTTTGGCACCGGTGTAAAAGTAGCTTTCTCTCTCGCACTCACAATGGCTTACGCAAAATCTGGTTTACCGACAGAGTAGTAGCACATCACCTTAAAACGAATTTGTAGCTCATTGGACAAACGCTAACCTTGCCAATGGAATCCAACGCTTGCTCCAGTACTTTGACATCGGTCGTGGTAATTTCGTCCTTCTTGTCGTCGTTCGCGAGTATCGTTGGCTCCGGCTCGATTTCCTCCTTCTTCTCCTGTCTCTCCTCCTCGATCCTACGCTCTTCGAGTTTGATAATCTCGATATTCGTTCTGTGATCGACTTTGCCCTCTTTGTCACCGATAGCGCCCTTTGTGTGAGCCAGCACATCATCGGGCAATGCCGATATCGTTGCCTTGAGTTTGTCCGACATTGCCAGAGTATCGGGAACCATGAGTGCTCGTGACAATAGCAGCAGGGATGGTGGTACTTTTTTGTTTATACTCAAATCCAGCCACAAAACGAGCTGATCTCTCAAACGATTCTCTGGCATTCCATAGGCTCGCATACCACGTGCTCGACACGCCTGCTGCAATTCTGCTCTCGTTAGAGAGTCTATACCTTCTTTTTCGATCAACTGCAACAAATTGGAACGATGAGAAAAATGATTCAGACAAAGCGAAAACACACGTACGAATCCAATGACTGGCTCGATAGACAAGAGAAAAAAAAACTATACCCACCCTATCATCGGCCACGAGACTTCGCAGTTTCATTCGCAGCAAGAAACGCAAGAAATTCGTAGTACCAAAAGTTTGAACATCGAGAACACGACAAAGCGCAATGAGCTGTGGTCGCGACAATGAATCTAGAGTTATCTCATCCTCAAAGAGTTTACTGAACTTCATTATCTCTTCGTTCGAAGCGACCTCACCGGTCGAACGAAGTTTGTAGAAAAAATCAGAAAATTCTTTCGCCTTCGTTGATCTGTGATCCGACGATTGTACCGCCATCTCATCCAGAGTTTTTTGTAAAAATTTTGCCATTTCTATTTTTACCTAAAACACAAAGAGGACGTCGGTCGACAGTGATGAGAGATTGGAAAAATATTGCATCATGCTGATTATGATTGTCGGCCAGTTGATGATGCCCAAAATTTACCTTCAGGGCTTGCTTCAGCTTATCTTCCTTGTCTGTAGCAGTTTGAAAAGTCGATGGCAACATTCCTGGGAAAAATTTAATCACTACTGGCAATAAAAATTCCATAAAAGGAACAATAATAAAGACCGAGAATGGTATCAGTCTGAACACATCACCGGTGGTTTTAACCAGCTATAAAAAATAAAATATATTAATTTTATCATTGTACAACTTTACCAGAATTTAACAAGAATTCAAAGTATCAATTATTTGATCACGTACCAATCTGTGCTCTCGTCTACTGAGCTCTTTTCCCTTCAGTATTCTCCAAATTAGTTTTGCTGATATTTTCATGTCCAAACCGAGAAGTCGAAATCCATGATAATAATGCAACATTTCCGCCTTGACTTTTTGCCACAAAGTGCGTTTTTCGGCTATAGCTTTTTCTGATGTTTGAGCAACATCCTTGGAGATCTCTTTTTGCTCTTTTTCCTCTTTAATACTCTTGACAGTCTCTTCAACTTTTGAAGATGGCTCTTGACCCCTCCATGTTGGATCAAAGTGAAATTTACGATTTGGCAAGTAAAAAACGTCCGGTGGACAAACTCCGCACAAAACTGCATCTTTTGTTCTCGATGTTGGTCTGGATTCGGTTTTTCTTTTGTAATAAGGAATGAGAATTCCTAATTTTTTATTATCGATGTATAAAGATCTGTGACAGTACCCTAAAATTAGAAGGATAGAAAATTCAAATATTTTTTTCAACCTGCAAACAAATTGTCAGATAAAATTATCGTATATGAGTATCGAAGAAATCACAGTGATTGGTCAAGAGTGTGTATAACCTAAGAATATTATTATTAGAAAGAGGCCATTGAAGCAACTCCGAGTATGTTGATGCACAATTTGCACGAAACTCCGTGAAATAATTTGTACTCACGAATTATTAATAGTTGAATGTTAACTGTATTTTTTTTTTTTTTTTCAAATGTTATATAAACATAAGATGTGGTTCAACATAGAACACGGATAAGTTGAACGACGAATGGTCATACTTTGATAAACGAGCTTTACACGATAATATTGAAATGACATATTACGACCGTAATTTTACAATACGTACGCCTTGCGATGTTGCCATTAACGGCTACCATAGCCTTCGTGTATAACAATGGATTCATCTTAAAATAATTTTTTAACTCGTTTCTTTAGCGTGTTTTCGTCTTCGTCTTTCTTTGCAAATAGTATCGCCGCAAAGCAAAGCCATTACACAAATATTCCTACTGTCGCGAAGTTGGCCGTTCAAAATGTTTAAATCATCAGCTGGGATAAGGAATACGATGGCGTGGCAAGTACCAATTGCCAAATTTCCATTTTTTTTTAATCCCACCACCTTATCAAAACAGTTGACCTGCTTGACGACTGAAGTGAGCAATATTTTGGTATTCTCGTGTGATGTCGCTCCGATCGCTATGGCTTTGTGTTTTGATACACAAGTAATTTCCGGTTTCTATCCTAAAATTTCTGAAATATACCGTGTACGAACGATGTTTAGCGAAAAAGTATTTTATTCAAAATATAACATTCGATTGAGTGTAACGAGTGAAGATGCAATTTGAAGCTTTTACGACACAGTGCTCGCAATAATAAGTTTCGCAATGAAATAACTTGAAAATTCGTGTGTACGACATATATATACGCACGGTTCGAATAACCGCCGTCAGGCGGCCATCTGTCGTCCTGAAAACGATAGACAAAGAGCGACAGAAAGTTCTTGTGTGTTTTGTGTGTGCGGAACAAGAAAATAATATGTGGTCCGACGTACATTGTGCTATTTATTTCCGTATTTCATGGTTCCCAATGTTGCTTCGTGAGACGATACGAAGCTTCGTACATTCGTGGTTAAATCGATAACTCGGGTCAAGGTCATGGTAACCACCATCGCCCTTCGAAACATCTCAAAATTCAATCGAAAGTTAACCAAAACAAAGCATCATTTCGCGCATATGTGTGTCTCTTGTTATTGTGTTCTCGCGACAAGTAGTTCTCCCTCCTCTCGGATTCTCACGACGTGAGGTGGCGCCGAGTTCTGCGATTGGCTGATATACACGTCCGATTGATCGTTTCACGTTGGTTCATGTGACCTTTTCCCTATTTATGCAAAACATTGGCACTCAAGTGTGACGCTAGAGTGGGGGGTGTGGGGGGTGGAGCATATTTTTCTCAGCGATCTCGTGGCAAAACAACAACAACACCACAGAGAGATGTTTTACTTTCGTATTACACCCCGTGAATTCCGTTTTTACTGTGAGATTATTGAATGATCAGGTGTGTGTATGTGTGGATGTGAGTTTTTGCACCAGTTCATGCTGTCGTGTGTTTTGTGTCTTAAAACGAATTATGTCCATTAAACATCGTGATGATAGTTGCGAAATATTGAGAAACTCTCGTGTTGAGTGGCGCGTGTGTCTTGTATGTATTCTGACATGATAGTTTGAGATCAGGTGTACGGAATATATACATTGCTGACGAAAGTCATGGTCATTCTTGGAGCCAAACGTGAGTGCTAAAGGGTCGTGATTTGATAATACCGTGCATATATATGTATATGTATATGTATATATATATATGTATATATATATATATATATATATATATATATATATATATAAGCGCATATACTATATATCGATATATATAGCGTCTAGAATTCTCTTCGAACAAATGAAATTCGCGCTTTACGCCAGATTAATCAACAAAGTGTTCAAGAAGATAATAGAGTGAATCTGTTTTTTTTTCTTTTCTTTTTTTCATATCGCCGTGACGAACGTTGCCCGTGGTGGTGCAGAATTCGGGGAGGGTTTGCACTGTCATTCAGACGATACAAAACAATATCGTCCATTAGTAATTCGTATTTCCAAACGGATAAGGCAAAACACACGACAAGCGTCATTTCGTATACATTGTGATTGTCGCACGTGTTTCTTATAACCTCTTGCTCATACTTTTGTCTTTCTCTAACGACCTTGAAAACACCGCCACACATTTCAAATCTGCCACGTTTCGAGAATGAACACGGTGTTTCTTATTTTTTGGCTAATTCTGTTTACAAACAAGTCGTCGAGCAAAAAATGATATTTAAAGAAAAAACTTGATAATATGATATAACTTGTTAAAAAAAACTCGGACGAATTTTTTCGAATGTCTTTTTGTTTTTGGTAATTGGATATAGACCATTTTTTTAGCACTCGTTTTTTTTTTTGTTGTTTTTTTTTTTACAAGTCCCAAAAGCGCAAAGTGGGATACAAAAAAACAAACTCAATAGTATGACATAATAACTGGCGGATATTGACGAACAAATTTTTTTTAAGTTTTTTTTTGCTCACAAGGAAGCCATCGAGTTTCAAAGGGGCATTCGTAAATGAGAAAAAAAAACAAACGGATCTTAATTGAATAATTTATTTGATATATAGAACGAATTTGTTTTTAAGCTCTTTGTTTGGCAATTAGATAGACAAATTTTTATTACAACTCATTTTGATATTTTTTTAAATTTTGTTTGTTTATGAAAGAACTCGTGAGCGTAAAATGGTACTCGAAAAATAAAGAAAGAATAATACGATATAATTACCGAATATTTCGAGCAAATTTTTTGCAAGTTTGGCAATTGGATGAACGATTTATTTCAGGATGTTTTTTATCTAGTACTATTGAGTATGTGTGTTAATATTCAACGTACATTGCAGATGCCAGATAATTGAAGGAGAAGGAAATAAACAATTGACGAATGAGCAGATATTTCGAGAGATATTTACATTTATCATTGTGAAAATTGATATAGAGGATAATCTTGAAAAACTTGACAATGGGTGATTCAAATTATACGGAATTTTTAATCGATTCGGAAAGCAATCCAATGGAGAGCATAGTGAAGCAAGAACTCTCCCACGATGTGGGTCCATCGTCGGCTTCTGTGCCGATACCTGGTGGTCATCGTGGCACAAGAGGCGTTTATGATCAATTCTCACCATCACCACTGGCTGTCACATCGCCCTGGGGGACGAGGCCCGATCAGGTTGAATCACCCTTCAAAATGGATCCCGATCAGCTCGATATATCATTCAAAATGGACGATGATGATATATTTCAAGTTGACAAAGCTGATCTCATTCAGGGTCCAACACTTGCTGAGCTCAATGCAAATGACGATACGTTTCTCGGTGATCTCAATTTTGATGATCTACTCCTGCCTGAAGAGAGAATTCAGACACTCCGCGTTGAGACAGAACCTGCCTCGTCTGGAAATTCATTGTTCAGCAATGCCACAACGGGCTTTGCTCCTAGCAGCTTTCCACAATCTGCAGTTACTTATCGGAGCTGTCCACCCTATACAGTCACATCTGGCTTTAATTTGATGAACGGTGGTATAAGTCTCATGGAGAATTTGGAACCGGTCAGTCCACCGGCTTATCCAAGTCCATCCACGAGCAATGTAGCAGGTGCAGTAACGTCAATTAAAATTTTTCTTACAAGTTACAATTTGATTCAAGAATTTATCTAATTTTCATGCAATTGACAAGCATTTACCTATAAGATTTTTAACCAAAAGTTAAATCCGTCGAGGATTTTTAGGTATTTTTACAATACGATAAAAATTTGAAAATATTCAACCATATTAAAGCTATCATCGCTTTGTAATAATAATTATTATTATGAAAAGTTCAAGTTACAAATAAGTTTGAAAATTTTCTTTCTTATAAAAAAGCAGCACTCGGAAATTCTCGAAAACAGAAATTTCCAAATTGAGAGACGATTCATTAAGCAATATATTCGGAAAATCATGGAATCCATTTTATGCGAAAAAAAAAAAAAGTTTTCCGTAATTTTATTAAACAATTTGTTTTTATAATTCGTTAACAACGTTTTGGTATCATTAGAATTACAAATCACTGGCTGTATTTCTGTTGGTAATTCGTTATTTTATCAAATTGTGTGTTATTCAAGACCGTTACTCATTCATATTGCAGTTTACTGAAGAAGCAATTTTTTCGTATAAATGGTACAATAAGACACGACAATCAAATGTACAAATTTTGGCAATGCAGGCAGTTCTACAGCAAGCTCATTGACGCCTCCACATCCGGTAATACGCCCAGCCGGTCAATCAACACTTCACGAGCTGTTGTTGAGAAAAGACGAAAATTCGACACCGAGTCCGATGTATAATCCAATGGACCCAGTAGCTATGGACACGTCGGCCAGCAAATTGAAATCTTCCAGGCTTTCGATGTCGGCGCCTACTCAATCCATGGGACTGGAACAGATTTGGTCACGTAGAGAGCCACGAAAACACTTGCTGAGCACCGGAAGTATCGGTCCCGTTGAAGCCGGTTCGACGAGCAGTCTAAGCACAGGCGGAGCCCTCAGTCCTGATCCTCTTGGTCATCTCGATCCTCTTAGCCATGATGAGGGCTATGAGGACAGCGACGATGATAGCGATCATTATGACGACTTTAGCAGTGACAATGGTAATCTTTTTCCTTTGTTATTGTGAAAACATTTTTTTTTTCGACATTTTAATGCCCCAAAGCTTTCAAAGAAAGTACTCAAAATGTGCTAAAAAGTCGGAAAATCGTACTTAGAAAAATTGATGGCTGTGAAAAATTGTACTTAGAAAAATTGATGGCGCGCGCGCGCAGGATTTCGCATTCTCAGCTAGAAGCAGAGAACGCGAAATCGTAGTTTATAGATTACAGAATCATCAGTTCGCCAACTGTGAGAGCGGGCATTTTTCCTCCATTCGGATTATTTATTGTTAGTTTGTTTGTTTGCCTAAATTTTACCAGACAGCGGTGGAAGCGACGGTGAGGATCAAGTCAGTATTAAGGGTGGCGGTGGTGGAGATTTGACTCGTGAGAAACAGAGCAAGAAGGAAAAGTATTTCTGGCAGTACAACGTGCAGGCAAAAGGACCAAAGGGTCAGAGGCTGGTAGCTCGGGCAAGATTGGAAGATCCTCATGTATTGAACGAAGCGACGGATCCTGTATTCAGTCCGCACTGTGCACTGAGAGGCATAAAGCACAGTGGCAAAGCTCGAAAAGGCGATGGCAATGATCTCACACCGAATCCCCGTAAGCTCTTCAGTATAGGTCGCGAGCTCGACAAACTATCGCGTGTTATAAACGACATGACGCCGGTCTCGGAGCTACCATTTCCGGCGAGGCCAAAAACCCGCAAAGAGAAGAATAAATTGGCCTCGCGAGCATGTAGGCTCAAGAAAAAAGCACAACACGAGGCAAACAAGATAAAGCTTCATGGACTTGAGCAGGAGCACAGTTGAGTACCGAAAATCTGTTTGATCGATAAAACATTTTTATTCCCGTGCACTAAATGATTATTTTTTTGTCTTTATTTGTCTTTTGTTTTTTCCAGAACGTCTTATTCATGGTATAGCACAGATAAAACAAACTCTCGCAGTTAAATTAACAGAGGGAAATCCAGAACATCAGGAAGAACTAACCCGCCAATTGGACAAATTTTGCAAATCAGCAACGAGTGAGTACAAATTATTTTTTTCATTTTTTATCAATGATAACAATCGACGTATTGATAATTCGTTAGATAATTATGATTTTTTTTTTCTTTCTTTTTTCTAAATTGGTTTGTGCTGTCTGTTGCAGAGGTGCGAATAGCAAATCACTCTACGGATTTCGTCAACAAAGTACTCGACAAAATTAAAGCAGGTGTAAATGACGGGGGCATCGACGACTTCTAGTACAAAGTTTGGGCCGTTGAGAAATTTTATTTTTTATTAAGTGTACAGAGAGTGAAAGACAAATCTATGCGTTCGTACCGCGACAGCTATATTTTTTATGATCACGAGAAGAAAACAGAAAGTTACTGTTAATTTATTGATTAATATTAATCACGAGTAGCGTATAGTGTGCTCGCTGCAAACGGATCTGTGCATGGGAGAGGCGACATAATTATTTGTTCCATTAGCCCCATTCAAATATGTAAAAGTATGGAAATTTGAAAATGTATCCATCTGTGTTTAAAGTGTGTTTCCGACAAAACCGGGCTAATTTTACATTGAAACAGTGTCAGGAAATTAATGTGACTTCTTTTATTGTACAACGATAATTGGTAGTTGAGACGAAAATTAATTCCAATATAATGCTATTGATAAGAGTAAGGAGAAAAAAAAGGAAGCATCTCTCTCGAGTATGGAGTAGTTGGCTGACTTGGTCTACCTCAGAATGAAACGCTATACCTGCATAAAGAGTTTAGATAATAAACTTTATTATCGATTTATATAAGATATATACATATAAAAAGTATATACATGATAAACAAAAAATACATCATATACGGTAGAATAGGCTGGTCTAGCTCCGGAAGTTATAACCAATTTAAAACTATGTATATATATAGTTGATTGCCCGTTTGATTTTTAAATATATTTTATTAATATATTTCATGTATAATCTTTGTAGTAGAATTGCAAAAATATTTTATCGTTATAATTTTCATAACGAGGTCGTTGAAGTTTGTGTCAATTGGAATTGCATAGAACTGTTCTTTTTGTTCTTATTTGAATAACGAAAAAAAAAAAAAAAAAAAAAAAAAAAAAAAAATCATACAGTGCCGTTTCAATCGCGTGAGAGTGGGAAAGGCGTCGGCTTGATAACGTTAATAAGTGATATTTTTTTTATTTTATTATAAAGCTCCTCCGAATAATGATTATTTCCAAATATCTATCAATGTGCCAGATGAATTTTTATACGTTGATGATAAGAGTTTCATATGCATAGCTGAGCTATTCCAGGATTCCGTGTGTCCAATAAAAACCCCGTTGAATTTACATCCTGATCGGACAAGTTAAAGTGAGATGAAATTATGAGCTTGGCGACAATGTACAAATAGTGTGAATCGAAGTAAATAGAGTTGTCGATCATATTCATATTCACATTTTACAAAAAAGACATAACAAACATTTGTCTCATCTGCCATGCATAATCCCTGATAATCCATGCCGTCCTCAATCTAGCATATGTACAGCTCGTAAATTATCCATTTATCCCCTTGCCTCTTTGACTCATTTCTTCATTGTGCGTGCGTGCGTGGGTGCGCGGGCGCGCATTTGTGTGTATGGGTGTGTGCGCGTTGAATTTCCGCAGTACCAGATTTTTTCAGAATACATCAGACTACAAACTTTATTTTCCACTCACCCCGAGTTACGTATATAAGTTCATAAAATACATGTACATTATTTTTTCAAACTGAAACAAAAGAAAAGAACGCAGGTACAAAGGTTTTAGATATTTTTTTATAATCAGCGCATAGTTTGTAAATAATATTTTTCTAAGTTTCGGTTGAAATATCCATTGGGCATATCCTAATTACAGCCAAACGAACATTTTTATTTTTCTCAAACGAATAATTATGAAACATAAAGTGAATGCAACAATGTCAGGTCGTTCAAAATTTGAGCCGAAGCCTTTGTCACCAGTTGGTTTAACGAAGAAAAAAAAAAATGATAAAAAGTATTGGAGAAATAAGAAAACCTTGATAGAGGTATTATTGTATTTTATTCACATTATATTCATAATAAATGTTCTATCACATATAAGTGTATAAATAAATTATACATTGTCTGTACAAGCCTACTATGTATAATGAAATCGTGACAAATTTTCAATGTTTAAATACATAGGGCGAAACATCATCATTTCGAACGTAAGCGATTATTTGTTATCTACAACAATAATGCATAATAGTTTGGTATCAATTGGCATTGGGTGTAGTACTGGCTGTCTCCCTCTTGCTTTGTGCATTTTTTTTAAATTCTTTTGTTTTGTAAAATTATCCCTTTTATGTTTTTTTCCCCCGATGACTCGTAATTCCTTGTCACAAGAAGCTATATTGAAGATAATTCTCATTCGTCTATGTGGAATTGGCTCGTAAACGTTTATATACGCCCAATCGTTGCCAACCATCGTTGGTATGAGTATGAGAGTCAAAAATGCAATGTATCGTCTAAATAAATAAATTAAAATAAGAAAAATGCAAATAGTTTCCTACGGTATTTGCGCTATCAAAGCTTCGTTAGTCTTTTTTTTTTTCTATTTTTCATTTATCACGGTTTGCGTTCATCGAAATTGAAAAAAAAAATTAATGCGTATCTCAATAAACTTTAATGAAAAAAAAAAACGCCGTAATTTTGCTTGACTAGATTAATTCGATGAACGAAGATTGGTGTAACGAGGAGCAAGCTCACACGTTTATCGTGTATGAATAAAAGTCTTGTAACTGCATCACCGGTGTCTCGTGCATAAAAAAGTTTGTCTTTTTTTTTTTCTTTTTTTAATACTTTTCCTGAATGGCTTCTCACGTCTCACAAGCGTAATTATCGCATTTGTCGAAAGAAAAACAACGACTGTTGCTGAATGTGTGTACTTAGATTTTTACAGCTAAATAGGCATCGATATGTACATCGCGCAGAGTTGATTCTCCAATCGGTTATATACAAAATATATAGCTGTATTTTGGTTTTATTTTTGTTTTTGTAATCGGTAGGTACCCGCAAGCTAATGGTAAATAAGCGTGATAATCCCAAAAATATTTTCATCATGAGATGCATACAAACGAAATGGGGCAGTATGTGCATGCACCCTCTCCCCCTCTTCCCTCTGTCGTCGATGATTCGAAAATCAATCATACAGTTAAATTTACGAAAATAAAAAAAATAACTAGCGGGTCTCTGCTTTTCAGGCAAGTGATATTCCCTGTATCCACGAGCTCAGATCACTGGTATCCTCACAACTCAAACTGAGAGAAGTTTGATTATTACCCTTTCGCGAGTCCAACAAACTTTGCGCCGCAGTTCTACCAGTTAAATAAGCTCCGTGCACTGTACTGTAAAATGAAGAATGTGTGTGCTCGCCAGCAAATGCAATTTGTATCTTTGACGAATTTTCATGGCTCATCAGTGGATCAGCGAGCGTCTCAATGTCCAATTGACTGGCACCAACTGCCATTGCGGTATAAGAGCCACGCGTGAATGGTTGAGAGTGCCACGATGTACGCAAACATCCTTTCGGAATCGGTACGAAAGGATCATTGAGAAATCGTCTGAGTATGCTAGTACAAACATCGGCAACTTCGGTTGTGCTGAGCATCTCCATATATTCGGCTGCCTTGCCCGATATCCAGCCAAGTAGAAGAGTCTCGGATATCTTTGTGAATGAGTAAATCTTTCGAAACCACGTTTTGCTCAAATCATTACGATCTTCATCACTCAAGCCTCGATCGTCCCACAGTAGCATTACTTCCGAAACTCCAGGATTGAGAAATGGTCTCTCGTATTCGAGAAATATCTTGTCAACGGTGCCAAACATGAGTCTGTCTATTGCTTCAAGTTTGTACTTGGGCAACGATGGCTCAAATATATCCGATGCTTTTTCCTTCAAAATTCCCAATGGCAAAGTGCACAATACTTGCTCGGCCATTATCGTTTTACCATTTTCACAAACAACCTCGATTAGATCGTTATTACTGTTGTCTAAGCTCTCGTTTGTTACAGTATCTTTTCTACTTACGTCTTGCCACCTGGAATGGATTTTGAAGAAAATATAATAAAAAATAAATATTAAAACCCATGAATTATTTCAATACAGAATGTTCTGTTATCTTTGATAAATTACCTTATTTTCGTGACTACATTGCGCAATAAAATACGATCTTTGGGAATGTGTTTGGCCACTGGTTCGAGTATCGCACTATAACCATTGGGTAGACTGATATTTCCACCTTGAAGCTCGGTGTAAGAGCCCATTTCCAAAAGATCCACTTCTTCCATGTTATCACAGCCGGTAATACAAGTTTCTCGTTTGAGCAAACAGTCAAACAGTAATTGTCTTATTCGTCGTTTCTCGGGGGGGAGTGAGTTTAAATAGAGATCAGCTTCAAAAGCGACATGTCCACCGACACTGTTAATACCATCAGGCGGACTATAAGCACTGAGAAAATACTCTTCGCATCGTCTCAAGAAACACACATATGCCTCATAAATTTCTTGCAAAATTGGAAAAGGCAACTGTTTGCCATCCTCCATAGCTGCCACGACTTTGTGCGGTTTTGGAATACTAATTATATTTATAAGTCCATTTGCCATAGCTAATTCAAACATGGGATTTCCCAAAACACCATGAATCCAGTTGGCACCCAACTCAACTTTTTCACCACCTGTAAAATTATGAGAAACAGCCGTAAAAAAAATGAATTCCTGACGCACAATTGTCAATTAATTGATTTTTCAAATAAACCCAAAAGTGGGCTACGACTGATTTTTCTTATTCGCGATCTAATTAAGAATGAAATAATTGAAAGCGAATGTGTCTTGCGAAATAATTGAAAATATTTTGCAATTGTATCTAATTGTCTATCGTCACGAGACACTCTGACATTATTGTTACAATAACAATACGAAAATTGAATATCGTTTAGGAGATGATATCAAATATATAGGGTTAAATAATTCGTACCAATTTGCGTAGCAACGATACGTCCACCGATTCGTCCTCTCGCCTCGAGTATGAGAAAATCATTTTCGTTATTTTTCAATAAATGATTAGCAGCCGATAGACCCGCCATTCCACCACCGATAATTAATATTTTGCAAAAATTACGATCATCCACCGACTCGACCGTGGATGCCGCCATGTTCATGGCATATCACACCTGGCCTCGGCCGATAGAGCGCGAGAGAGAGAGAGAGTGAGAGAGTCGTGTGGTGGTCGTGTGTTCGCCGCGGTGTGTATGCGCTGTACTGCGTTAAAAAATTTATCAATCGCCAGCGGGCGCTCAATCCAGTCAGAGGTTCGTCCGTCTCACGTTATTGTGTGTGTCACGCAAAGTTTTTATAATTATCAACTTTTTGTTGTTGTTTTTTTCTCTCTTTTTCAAATGAATGAATCGAGACGTTCCAGGCTATAATAAACATGTCAGATGTGACAGTTCATTACGAAATTTTGTCCGATCCGACTGTTGAGCGAATAAATTGTGTTTCGATGTGTCGATAAAGTTCATTTGTGCCTCTGTGTGTGTGTCCGTGCTTAGGAAATAATCGGATCTTAGCCGACGGAAAGAAGGAAAGAGACGGACTTTCGTTGGATGTTGAGGAGGTAGCGGAAAAGGTGAGTAGCGATGTCATGTTCACCATTGACAATTGCATGCATAAACAATGCCTTTTATTGCATTAAAATAAAAGCCACATGAACAGCTGTTTAAACGAGGTTATGTTCGTCCTCTGTCAAGGATGTCGAAAGACAATAACATAAAGATGAAAAACACAAATGCCGAGGGTGAAAAATACGAGCACGGTATAACCGTTCAAACTGACAAGAAACACATAAGATTTCGTGGCTCTGGCAAATCATCCAAGAATCAAAACTCCAGGATCGAAGCATTGAACTTTGATCAGGGCCATTCTCATCAACCTCAGCTGTCAGATAAACACCGTATGCCCAGGAAGAATGGTATATGATTTTTGTCAATCATTTTTTTAAATTATTTATCTGAAATTTTTTGCACATCCTTGAAATGTGACAATTTTATTATAGTATATTTCCCTATTTTGAGTCTTGGCAACAACAACAACAATAATAATAATAATAACAATAAAAATAATAGTAGTAGTATAAATGTAAAAATAATCAATTTTCTTTTATCTGGGTTTCGTTTTAATTATTCATGATTGTTACTTCAGGCATTTCACTGCTGGACTTTTTGCGCACCGAGCTCACTAGGGGTTATCATTTGGAAAATGATGAAGAAGGGTTTTCCGTAAGAAGAGAGAAGGTTTATTCATTCATGAAAATTCCACGTGAAGTTGAGAAATTCATGACTTATGGATTTTTGCAAGTAAGGCCAATTGTAACGAAATTGTTGACATTATTGTACAAAATGGTCCGATTATAATGGAATTTTACTGTTTCAGTGTGCAGATTCTTTCTTATTTGTGTATACATTTTTACCACTGAGATTTTTAATGGCTCTCTGGGCAATAATCACAAGACCCCTCATGCATTGCTTGAGGTGTGCATGAAAAATGAGAATCTCTCAAACCACCAATTATGAGATAATTTCTGAGATTTATATTAAAATTGGTTTTTTTCTTATTTATTCCAGAGGAAAGAAGGATAGTAGCAAAAAATCAGAAAGATATTTGAGGCCAGCAGAAATGTGCGATCTTTTGAAAGGAATAGTAGTGGTAGGTTGTTGGGCGGCTACATGCAAAGTAGACACATCAATGATGTATCATTTAGTCAAAAGCCAGTCAGTCATAAAGTTGTACATCTTCTACAATATGTTGGAAGTCGGCGATCGACTTTTCAGTGCCTTTGGACAAGATACGATAGATGCTCTTTTGTGGACAGCGACAGAGCCACGCTCACGTTCGCAATCTACGCACAGGCAGCATCTTGGAACTCTGCCTCATTTGCTCTTTGCACTCGTCTATGTCCGTATCCTTTTTGCATTGAATAATACGCGATAATATCCAAATTCCTCTGACACTTTCTTAATGACATTTATCACAGTTTTACACAGTATACTTGTACTTTTTCAAGCAACGACCTTAAACGTAGCTATAAACAGCAGCAACAAAGCTCTCTTGACAATAATGATGTCCAACAATGTGAGTAATGAATCTTTGCAAATATTTCAAATAAATTTTGTTTTTCTTTAATAATTTCACCTATCAACTCTGGGAAAAATAATTTTTCGAAAACTCGCTTCTATTGATTGTTGCAGTTCGTCGAGCTCAAGGGCTCGGTCTTCAAGAAATTTGATAAAAATAATTTATTTCAATTGGCGTGCAACGATGTGAGAGAACGCTTTCATCTGACAATGTTGCTTCTCGCTGTGAGCCTACAAACAATGAAAGAGTATGCTTGGCGAGCTGATCGTTTAGCTGTTCTTCTACCAGACTGTATATTACTTCTTATTGCCGAAGTTCTCGTTGATTGGGTAAGAGCCTCGAAACCTTTCTTTTTTTTGTCACTAAAACACGTAAAATTTGTATTAAAGTGAAAATGACTCTCTCAGGTCAAACATGCTTTCATCACGCGTTTCAATGAGCTTCGTTCGACCGTTTATCGAGATTACACGGTGAGCCTGGCTTACGACATGGCACAGACGAGACAAGAGACAGCATTTTCCGATCCATCGGATCTGGTTGCGAGACGAATGGGTTTTATACCATTGCCCCTGAGCGTGGCGATGGGACGCGTACTTTGCACTACTCTCACACCATCCGCTAAACCGGCAAATTTTATACTACTAATTTTGGCTTATCTCATACTCGTGGCACTTCGGGTTCTTAATAGTGTTGTGATTCTCGGCAAAGCGTGCGACTTGATATCGTCAAATGCCAACAAAAATGATGATGCCGAACGACCGCTGGGGCTTAAAATATCACGGGATTATGCCGGTAATGGAATGGAACCAATGGAACCAAATGTTGCGGTATTGTCTAACAGCACAATCAGTCTGAACAACGTTTGTCTCAACGATGCATTCGTGAAAACTGAAAAACCGAGCAAACTGGCAGAAAAGCATAGAACAAACTCTGACGAGTGTTCCTCATTCGCAAAACACGTCTCGAGAGCCGAGAGTGAACCTCTTCTACCTCAATGACAAAGAATCAACGCTTACGTAACAATTATATAGATTTTTGTAATTTATATGAAAATAATGTACATATAACGACACTGTATATATACATGTCATTAGATATTAAGTAATTTAAGATCTTGAATACTTGGGCCATGGCTATGCGATATCGTTAATTTAAGAATAGCAAATGTGAAAGAGCATAGAGAGAGAGAGAGAAAAATCGCTATAAATGTTGGAATAAGTCTCGCAAAGTTTCATGTCCCTGGGTGCACATTTCAACACTGACGAAAAACTCTCTGGTTCTATCTATATTTATGACTAGGTATAGAAATGGAAAGTGTGACTCAACAAACGGGAGACGAGTTATCCGTGACGGTGACGTTTTTAGCTTTTGAAGCGAATAAATTAAAAAAATAAAAAACAAGCCCAAAGCAACAACATACATTATCGCACTGGAAACTAGCGCTCTCTCGTGGCAGCGAGAAGTAACGCTGCACGCGCGCAGTGACTACACACACTAATTTGCGCTCTCGCGCTCAAGGGGGACAAATACTGAAGGACACAAGATGGCCGCTCAGTCTTTCGGTGATATCGCGGGTAGGGGGATTTGAATTTTGATATTTTTTCCATTGCGGAGACAACATCAATTGTCCCGCAATTAGAGGTAAGTTTTGACAATTATTTTCATAATTGTTTGTAAATTATGATGTAATTGGATCGAAAATATTATTCATGATTTCCTTTCGAAAGTGACGCTCGTAAAAAATAACCCTTCGATGAGTCTTGATTAACCAGCTGTCAGTTTAGTTCCAAGTGGCGTAAACATACCAGCTGTTTAGCATTTTTATTGACAAAAATATTTCAATTTTATTCTTAAAACTTCGTTAATAGTCGATCAACCTTTCTTCTCGCGTACAAATTTACTCGTTTTGTGCGAGCTAGACGAACCTTTTAATCTGTGTGCGTATAAATATATATGTATATGTCTGTAT
The DNA here is from genome assembly GCA_963669185.1 of Dyspetes luteomarginatus. NCBI lineage: Eukaryota > Metazoa > Arthropoda > Insecta > Hymenoptera > Ichneumonidae > Dyspetes > Dyspetes luteomarginatus. The sequence goes on from OY769908.1 coordinate 7,287,078, forward strand.
ACATACGCGAACCAAAACACGCAAGTTCAGCTGTCAAAAAGTCACATGATCTGTGTCGCTCCACCAAAGAAGAGTTCTCGTGCACGCATGCGTGTGTTTTACGTGCAGAAATTATTATATATATATCTACAAACATTATATACATGAAACCGAATAGGGCTTGCTTGGCTGATGAAATGATTTATCTTATCATTTTTCTTCGAGCATCCATGACAGATGTAAATTTTCGTTATAGTGCGTTTTATTGATTCATCAACGATTTATCATTATTTTTTTTCAAACTATCGAAATGCGGAACAAGTTTTTATAATTAACATTTGAAATATATTTTTTGACTTAGAATATGGAGTCTTTTTTGGGACTATTTGATCCTGGAGAGGTGAATAAGAAACAAAATGAGGACTGGGATCGCTATACTAGCAAAGAATTGTCCGATCATGACAGTTCTGAGATTGACGAGGACATTGAGGATTGCCTTCCACCCGAGCCCGAACAGGGCAATATTGAGTACAAATTGAAGCTCGTTAATCCGTCAAGTCAGAGATTCGAGCATCTTGTAACACAAATGAAATGGAGACTGAGAGAAGGACACGGCGAGGCTATCTATCAAATTGGTAAAATTGCATCATTTTTTAAACTCAAACAAAGAGCTTTTTGGTGTATTATCAAAACGGTTAACCGTAAAATTAATACTTTTGTTATCGATGAAACAACTATATGTATATTGTCAAACAATTGGTCACCTCATAAACAGTACGAGATAAATAATTTTTAAATTACTTCCCATACTTTTACGAAGCTCCGTCGGTAAGAAGAAGCAGTTTACATATTTTTTCTCGCAAATGATTGACGTTTGAGACTGAATCAAATTAGTTTCCATTGCAGCATGGATGAACGAAGTAGGACTTAGTTTACATGTTGGAGTAATTTACTTTTACCTCAAAACATCAATCGTCTTTTTGAGAAAATAGAAGAAATGGTTTTGACTTACCGACGGTGGTATGTCACTTTGCCTGTGTGGTAACACTCAGTCAGTAACAAAAACTGTACTCAACTAACTCTTCGAGGCTGTGAATCTTTTCTGGGGGAACGCAAAGGTTTACGTAATGCACAATTAATAACTGCATAAGGTGAGACTGCGTTTTCCTGAAACATGAATCTTCTCGAAGAATAGTTTGATGGAAGTTTTAAGGAAATAGCTGAATGAGAATATATCATACGTTAAGATGATTCACAACAATTTAGTCGGTGACAAAACTTGTAATCCAATTTTGTCCGAGACGGTTGATCTTTCGGACAGAAGAAAAGAAACAACGAACTGGTTTTAACGATTTCGCAGTTCGTTCTTCTAATCTTTTGCCCACAGAATCGAGCATTTTGGAAAAATGACAAACCGGAAAATGCATCTATCTCTCGCGCACCTGTGGCAGCTTCGTCATTATCGCACATTGCCTTGAATGAAAAAAAACTTCAATAAAATATGATTTTATTAGGTGTCGAGGACAATGGACGACTGGCAGGTCTTTCCCGAGAAGAGATGAAAGCATCTCTGAAGACCCTCAGAGACATGGCATCGAGACTGGGAGCTACTACGAGAGTGTTGCGCGAACGACTGGCAAATGCCAAGAGCAAGCAAAAGAACACAAACGAAAATACAGGTGCTGAGATGCGAGTCGCCGAGGTCTTAGTGAGAAAATTGAGAAAAGACGACAGGGAGGATCAGGAAAGCGTCATAGATTTGAGGCTCGCTGTTATCGGTGGCCAAGACGCGGGAAAATCGACCCTCTTAGGTGAGAAAATTTGAGCAATCATTTATTTTATAAAACGTAGTCGAAAAATTGCCATCGTCTCGTAATTTTCGCGTCGAGTATAGCTCATTAAATTCAATTAATACGCGCATAGGAGTACTGACGCAGGGCGAGCTGGACAATGGCAGAGGGAGAGCCAGACTCAACATGCTTCGTCATCTTCATGAGATTCGTACAGGTCGCACATCGTCAATTTCACACGAGATAATTGGTTTTGACAATGACGGCCATGTGTTGAATTATGCAGAAATGACGACGGCGGAGGAGATATGCGAGCATGCATCAAAAGTAATCACTTTTATCGATCTTGCGGGACATCGTAAATACTTGAGAACGACGCTGCTCGGACTTACGGGTAAAAAAATGATAATAATAAAAATGTTGAAAGTAACGAAAAATGACGGTTTTTTCGAGATGATGAAACAATTGCAATTTTGCCTTCAGGCTATTCACCACATCATGTGATGCTCGTTGTCGCACCTCCTCTGAACGAAGCTACGCAAGAGCATATGGCACTTTGTCTAGCTCTAAGGTTACCATTTTTCGTCGTTGTGACGAAAACCGATCTTGGCCTTTGCGATCCTGGACAAACTCTCAGTCAGCTGGAGAGCGCTGTGCGTGCTCAGGGCTGTGCAAAAAAACTCATTCTGTGCAATAGCAGCAACAAGAACAATAAATTAACGCAAGATTACGAGACGAGCATCATACCGGTATTTACAGTGAGCTCGGTGACTGGCGATGGATTGGAGGAACTCACGAGTTTCATCAGAGACCTGTCGTCATCGCAATCCTCAACGTCAGATTTTGAGCCTGGATCGTGTCTCTTTCAAATAGACGAGACATTCAGGTATTTGGGATAAAGTCATAACTCCCAAAAATATCCGACGATCAAATCAGCCGAAACAGAAAATAATAAAATCTAGTAAAAAAAAAAAATAATCCGGCCCAACATATCAAAGATGCAGTTTGAATATTTCGTGGCCCATAATATATCGTATTCGGATATCATATCGCAGGAAATTTGTATTTGATGTTTGTTGTTTTTTTTTTTTTTAATATATTTATCATCGGATTTTGTTTGAATTATCGTATTGTAAGACCATTTTTCAATGTGGGAGAATGGTCAACGGGACAAAATGGTAACGAAGTCGTTGATGGAATTTTTTTTAAAGGGTCGCGGGACTGACAGATCCGGTATTGGGTGGATTGCTCGTGAAGGGAGCTATCGCACCTGGTGCTCGTTTACTCGTTGGACCCTTGCCAGATGGCGAATTCAGTCCTGTAAAAGTTGTAAGTCTGCACCGCAACAAGGCACCCTGTTGTTTGGTACGAGCTTCCCAAAGCGCGAGTTTGACATTGGCGCCCTCGACGAGTCGTGATCCTCCATTGCCTCATTTTCGACCGGGTATGGTTCTCGTTTCACTCGCTGATCATCCCCAGGCTACTCTATTTTTTCAGGTAATCGTGTAAATCGTATTTCAGAAATACATGCAAAATGAGATTTTACTTTTTATTCCATGCTAGTTTTTGTTTTTTATTGTATTGAAAAGAAAATGTTTTTTTTTTTTTTAAAGGCTACCGTCGTCGTCGTTTATCACGCAACATCGATTCATCCCGGTTTTCAAGCGACCGTACACGTTGGTAATGTGCGACAAACGTGCGTTATGGAGGGAATAATGGACGTCAAGGAGGGTGGTATGCAGACGAACGATACAGCATCTGTGTTATTTAGGTTTGTCAGTCATCCGGAATATCTACACGTCGGTATGAGTTTGCTATTTCGCGAGGGTCGTACAAAAGGTATCGGGAAAATTACTCAGGTATTTCCCCTGATAGGTTCGCAAAAGTAACTCCTCGATCGGGCTAAATTGATAAGTGAAACTCGTCAAAGACGAGGCGAGAGATTAAAAATTATATATGTTTTTTTGGTCCTTTACCGTCCCCTGAGTCATATAAAAATGGGTTTTATTTAGTTTTTTTTTTTCGCGGAAACGATTCCAGCTAGTCTGGCGATCGAAGTCGACGATATGGCACACGCACGTGTGATTTAAATCGAGACAGGACGCAGCAAATTAATCTCGGTGTACGAGGAATGCAATTGATGTTCGGCATAAAAAAAAAAAAAAAAAAAGTTTCGTTCTCAAAATCATGCACGAAATTGGTCTCTTTTATTTATAAAAATGAACATAGGATATACTGATATGTATATAATATTACATAAAATGTACTTATAGCATTATATATATATATTAATGTACGATGTAAGTTATGCTAGCCACTATGATGAATAGCATTTGCCTGTGTGGGTTTTTGTGTGTGCGATTAATGATATATAGGAGAATTTTTGAATTTTTTTTTTTCGTTTTTTTCGAGATTGGCATTTTTTTGTCGATATTCGTGTACGACCCGAAAAACGAGGAAGAAGTATTTTTTTAAATTAAAAAAACAACAATGGTCTTGAAAGAACCAAGATGCAGACAGACTTTATTAATTCTGACGCTAGTGTGGAAATAAGCGCAACTTTGTCGCACTCTGTGAAAAAAATAAATTACGAATCCTTATATTTAGTAATGATGTCGGATCGAGCAAAGAAAAAAAAATAACAAATACATATTCTCTGTAATTATAACGGTGTGAGATTGAACGAATTATTTATGTATAAAAAATTACGGTCAATACGTGACAATTGTGTAAAAGGTGGTTAGAAAAATTATTTGCTGTCTGTACACAACAACACAGGAATTCGCTCAATGAGAGAGTGCCTCGACTAGTAGACGAGCAAATACAGATTAGTTTACTTATCAAGCTTTCGATTGTTGGGGCCATACATGTGACGCGATCCATCCAATGTAAGAGTGTACGGAAGTATATATGGCGGGAACTGGTGTACCGCAGGCTTGTCCAAAAGCCGTAACACCCATGACCGATCGAGCACCGCCATTTATCATAAGTAGTGGACTACCACTGTCACCCTGACAAGCGTCCGAATTTCTTGTCAGATTAAAATCCATGGCACATAAAACACTATCATTCAGACCATTCGGAAGTCTTGCGAAATTCTGGTAATACTCTTTACAATCTTCTATTGCCACTAAGCTGCAAAAAAAAAAAACCATACACAGTATATCGATGATTAATTTACTCTTCCATTTATCGAAGACTTCATTTTGTTTTATCAAGTGTCTCGGTCTATCCATCAACATATCCGTTTTTATTACCCGATGCATGTGAGATTAATATCTCGGATCAAGATCTCGCGCCACCACGTTTGTGTCAAATTTGTCCAATTGTTCATTGTTCCAACAATCGAATAGTGCTTTATCCGTGATGTATGTGATTGGGTGGGTGCAATGAAAATTGCATCTCAGACGTTTCAGTGCGTTACTTTACTTACAGATTGTTGAGATAGAGCGTTCTTTTATTAAGACTGAATGCAGTTTCATGTAATGTACGATGTAGTACCGCATTAATTAATTCGTTCTGAATGCAGTTGTGATAAATTTGAATTTTTAACACACTTTTAAAATAATAACAATTAGTGTCAACCCGTCAACCAGCCTATTACGTGATTTGCTAAGAAAAGCGTTCGTCTACTTTAGGTCGTTTTCATTTTACTGATAGTTCCAGAACGCAACCTTATTCGGGATAAATTAAAGAATCTATTTCAGATACATATTTCATGATATCTGACTTAATTTATGATGAATTAATGAACGAGATCTAACGTTACAGATTGCAATCAGGCGGAATAAAAGAACGCCCTTCTCAACAATCTCTAATTAGATTTTTTTTGAATGCCCTGAAACAGCCGATCTTCATCCGGAATCAAATGCATCGAGGGAGAAAAATGGATGTTGAGCAAAATGCCCGATAACAACAATAACAAAAATACATACTTCAGATTGGCCGTTTTCATCAATTGATTCGACGTAAATCCACTAACTTCTGTAGCGCCAAAGCCAATAACGATGAAAGCTGTGTCGGAATTGATGTTTGATTCTTGCAAGGCTTTTGTATGAAGACATACGGGCTTGACGTTGTTTGACATTTTCGCAGGATTTGCAAGTTCCACGAGTGCTATATCGTGATAATTACGGCTTCGTCTATACTTCGAATGAGTTATCACACGAGTGATCGGAATTTCTTGAGTATCAGGGCCCGTGATCCGAATATCCTCTGATCCTATTCTCACCTTTTACATGTAGAAATGAATGAAAAATTATTATTTTTATTTATTTATTATCCGGCAAACAGACACTCATGACGTGAGCGCTTTATTGATTTTAGATTCTCTTACCACAACGGGAACTTGCTCGTTGACATTGCTCACGCAATGAGCCGCAGTTAGTACGTACGTCGATGAGATCAACGCACCACCGCAATTATAAACGATATCATCTTCTATCTCGCTATCGGTGTTGTTGAAGCCAAGTGCTGCCATATAAGGAAATTCCCCGGTCATCGCTCTTGTTCCACTCAAAATGTGGAAAGTCAATTGTGTATCGCCATTGGTATTGGAAACCACCTCGTTCTCGTATTGCTGGCAAGCTACGAAATCATCATTTATATCATATTTTGGGACAAACGAAAAACAACAAATAAGGGCTCTGGGGGATATCAGTCGCAGAACGGCTTACAAAAAGTATTCACAAGGAAGGACTAAATTAACAAGGAACAAAAAAAAATGCTAAAAAATGCGCTTTGGCAGGTGTGCGTTTCCACTTTTGGCTATTGAAATTCTCGTTGCTGATTTTTCAGAACGTTAAATTACAGAAATTGGGTGCGGTAATTGTATATGTATATATACCAGAGGGGCTATGTACCCCTGCGCGCTCCGTGCCCCAATCTCCTCATCCAACCCCAATTCTGGACCCAAATCCTGTCTGGTCGGTAAAATGGGACACCCGGTACATAACTCCCAATGATTTTACTCAGCAGCACCAACTCCCCTGCCTACTCCCTTAATACTTAACCGATCCGGGGTCTAGACTTTTCTTTATGGGGGTCAGGGGCCCTGGACTTAACTTATAAGTGGTCGCTCTTTACTTGCCATTCTTGTACACGGCCAAACCAAACCCAACCAAACTGGCGGCGGTATATTTTTATAGTAGTTATATAATACCAGCCGAAAATAATATCGCTACGCACGTCAGAGATAAGCTTGATGGATGTAATTCTCTTGCGTGAAAAGGAAATAATTTTCACGAAACGTTCGTGTGTTTTAACAAAATGAAAAATTGGTCTATACAGAAAAACGTATAAACGTTTGACTATTAATTATTTATATTCGTATATCATTCGTTTCGTTGTAGGTCGTAATTTCGTTAAATTTCAATACGACACTTGTTAATGTCAGTGTTCGAACAACGTATACGTATGACTGTAAGCAGGTGTGCCATCTATCAAATACACGCCACGTATAGAAAAGATATATCTGCGTTTTCGACTGGTAATCGAATAGATTATTATTGTATGTATATATATATATATATATATATGTATTATTATTCTATTATCCGTGACGTGTATTTTATACGCACCGGATTACGGGTAGGTACGAATACTTTATTCAAACATTAACAAGTGTCTTGTTGAAATTTATCGAAATTACGAACCATAACGAAACGAATGATAAATAGATATAAATAGTAAATAGTCGAACGAATGCTTTACGTTGGTGCGTAGAACAATTGTTCTTTTTGTTAAAACACACGAACGTTCCGTGAAAATTATTTGCTTTTCACGCAAGAGAATTACATCCATCAAGCTTATCTCTGACGTGCGTAGCTATATTATTTTCGTAGGCTTTTTTTTTTTTTCAAACAAACTGACGCTCGTAACAGACATAGGGAGAATTTACTGGATACTTTCTGATTTATTCGAATAGCTTAATATCACGCAGCTATGGGAATTAGAGTTTGAACCGACTCGAATAATTAAAATATTTTATCCATTATAAATTAATAATTTTCAATGAATTTTATCATACATTTTTATTAAATCTCCCAAACAAAAAAGAAAATATTTTTTTGTAATTTAAATAATTACGATTATTAGTAATTCGAAAATTACTAATAAACAATATACAATTCGCCCTATTATTCCCCATAATTTTAGCTAGATAGCATTGGCATCAGTTTGGTCATTTTTTTCAATTTTTTTAAAACACAAAAATTCTACTTGCTCTTGAGACGAAAATTTGAATTATTCCATTCGAAATTCGAAACATCCGCATTAATATTATTCAGTTGTATAATTTGCTCAGTTTTAATAAATATCACTTTTTTTTTTTACGATTCCCACGAGGGGAAGCCCGCAAAATGTTTTTCCAAACTCGTCGAACGACTTTTTCGTATCGTTTAATACCCCACGGCGCTAAATACTATAAAACGCTGATCCACCAACGTGGTTTAAACTTGGTTCAATTTTTTTATCATATAATTCCAACATAGCTAACTAGAGTTTAAACTCCGATCACCGTCCGGAGAAACGCTCATAAGTAATCGAGCAGGTTGGTCACGTGGATATTATTGAATTACTGATCGAATGGCGTCGGAGTACAATATTTGCGCTTCGATCCAACTGGTGAAATATCGTGGAGAATTTCGCTTCAGTCGCCTCTATATTATAAGAAGCAATGACAAACTGGTGCGCGTGTACGAAACAAACCTGAATGCGAGATCTGGCATCGTACAAAACTTTTTTTTCTTTATATTTTTTCACACTCGATCGATACCGATAAAAAAAAAAATCTTTGCGCTAAGTGACGTAATAATATGCTTTACCTTCGTCTGCAATTCGAACAGAAATTTCATTAGTATCATTCGGGCAACAGACAATCTCCGTGGTGAGATTTTTATTAAATCCGCCAGTTCCGGCGTCTTTACGATCAGTCCGAACCTCGTCAAATATCGACTTGCATTCTGACAACATTTTGCAAACTCCCGCGCTGCCATCCTCCAATATACATTTGCTGCCATCTGAAAATATTTAAAAAAAATGTTATTCACGAATACTTTCAGTTCCGCCCACGCATTTTTTTTATAAGCTATTCCGCAATATTCCTGTTATCTTCTGACACAGCAAAAGTTTTAAGATAAGATAAATATGTCTACCGCCCATTCCCTCCGACGTTAATTAGAGTTTAAGCTCTGGTTATCCCTATTTCAATACTAGACAAAAAAAAATTATAGTGCCAAGTTCAAATCACGTCGGTATAAATTATTTCTCAATGTCATCATTAATTTGCTACAGGCCCTGATATTTGACCATTATAGGAGAAAAGTAGTTGGAATGTGCGAAGTATAAGAATAATTTAAGAAATCTTTAAGAATACATGTCTTTAAGTTATAGCGATATTTTTGCCATGTTGAATTGTTGCCCGATTTTTAGATGCAAAGTTTAAATCCGATCGCAACAGCCGTTCAAATTCTCCGCAGATTTTTTTTTTTCTTTTTTTTCCTGACGCCCTTTACAATTTGGAACGTTTAAGTTTACTCTATATGTTATTTCACTTTCTAGGGTTTCTAAAAGTCTACAAAAATGCCCTTCTTAAATTCTCTAGAATATATTTCAATAAACAGCCAAAGTTAAATTTTAAGGGATTTTTTTTTTTTTTTATTACGAAGCTTCCCACTTAGGAGAAATTCAAGACAGTGATTTCGACTGTGCCTTAAAACACCCCGAGTGCAGACAGGGTTAAAAATACAGCGTTTTACATTTAACATGCTAGAAAGACGCACGCACCGTATGCACACAAGTTCCTGGAAAAAGAAACATCGTGAAACAAATTGAGAGATCTTTGTCATTCGTTATGTCTTGTTAGATTACCGTCGACTGCTAAGAGCGCGAGAAGAATCAAGAAGCATTTTTGCTCCAATTATTGATGTCCAATGAAATTAGCATCGAAACCATATGCCAAGGTCCGGAAATTGGTCGGTGATTTTTTTTTTGGGTTACCACCTCCGGAACAAGTCAAATAACATCCCTGTGAAGTTTGCCCCTTTGAGGCCTGCGGCGTTAATTGTTATTAACAACCATTTAGCGCTCCGAGGTCGCGTATTTAATGGCCTGCCATTTAAGAACCACTGGCCGTAAAAATATTTTTTTTTTTTCAAATTTTGTGCCCTACACGAATCTGTCCAGAAAAATATCGCAGCACTTATAGCTTGCCTTAACAAAGCACCTTGAGCAAAGAGGGATGAAAAAGCACGTTTCTTGCTCGCAAATGGCGAAAAATTTAAATATCCCGTTGATTTTTTTACAATAAGTAAGCTGGCATCTTACCGAAGCTGGCATCTTACTGCCAAAAAAGATATGAAATTTACAACATATTAACTATACAATGCCATATGAAATTTACAAACTCGGTATAGTAAATGAAAATTCATGCACTTGTATGGCTAAATTAATATATGAACATTGATTTTCATACACTCATGTCAAATTTAATATATACGACATTCAATATTACAAACCTGTTTAAGAATTTTTTCAATATGTAACGTAATAATACATTTTTTTTGACTGATAATAACAACATTTGTATATTAATTCATTCGTTATTAACGGTGTCTTAAAAATGCAATACATCTTTGAATTTTAATTGCAGTTTAATGGAAAATGGGATACACGTGAAATTGAACATTACAATATGCATAATGTTAATTCACAATAGTTTTGTTTTGAAAATCCGAGGCGAGAATAGAAACACGAATTCATGGCTAGATCCATAATTTACAATTATACCAATTCTATAAGAATTGCTATACAGCAGATATTGAATTTACATAAACAATTCCAAATAATGTATGTACAGAATTTTTTTTGAGCCTGTGCTAGAATTATCCGAAACACATGGTACGTTCGTTCTTGAGTTTGAATATTTTTTTAATTGACAGCCATAACCCCAGGCTTTTAACTCCAGTAAATCCATAAAACGATCGACTTCTGGATGGTTTATGGTCATAAAACTTCTTTTATAATAAAATCGAGACTTATTTTTCTGATAACCGGCTTCGACGACGAACCCAAACCTGCGGCGGATGGGCACTAGAAATGCACTGAAATAATCGATTTTCGGACGGTTTATCATTACGAAACTTTTTTTTTATCGTAAAATGGACACTTATTTTCCCGATAACCGGCTTTTTTGTAAGGAATTATCTAAATAAACGAAAGGAAAGTGCGACAGAGCCGTGCATCTCATACCGCCCTCGTTAATTGTTTCAAACGATCAACTTCCGGATGGTTTACCGTTATACATTTTTTTAATAATAAAATTAATATGTTTTTTTCACTAGAAAAAATTCACTAGAGAAAATAAAATTGTGACGAACAAGGTCATGATAATCCTGACGTTTTTAATTTTTTCTTGTATATGAAGAGAATTTCTTTCCGCGAGAATTTCAACCACATCAAAGATTATCAGCAAAATAAGTCTCGATTTTATTTTAAAGGAACTTTGATGGCCTTAAACCGTCCGGCAGTCGATCGTTTTAATGCATATACATTATTTTGGGATTAATACCCCCACTCTTTCTCGCTATTTTGGGATTAATACCCCAACTCTTTCTCGCTATTTTGGGATTAATACCCCCACTTGTTCTCGCTATTTTGGGGTTGATAGCCCCACTCGTTCTCGCTATTTTGGGATTGATAGTCCCACTCGTTCTCGTTATTTTGGGATTGATAGCCTCACTTGTTCTTGTTGCTTTGGTATTCGTCTGAGTACGTCTGAGTGACTTGGGATTTGGGTCGGTTATGGTTTGTCCAGTTCGCTTTTTCAAATTTTTTTTACTTCTCGTTTCAATTTTTCCTAACTTTTATTAAATTTACCAGTTTCTTTTCTTTTTATTTACATTCGAAATAAAATTTAATTTAAATCGGATTACTGGTAAGAAAAATGACTGTATTTTTTTTATTTTCCATTTAAAAAATATTTCTCGATGGTCAGAGAAAAAGGTGAGATTTTGGTCTTGAAAACCTGCAGTAGTCATTGAATTTTGAGCTCGAGATTTAGTGGCAACCTTGAATGAGTACTTTGCAAAAAATGTTACAAAAATAGTAAATGTTATATTTTATCCGACAACATGCATTCAGCTGCTCTTAAAACGTTTAGTTCTTATCGCACAATATCAAAATCCATAGAAACAAATAACTTGATTTCTCAGTTTTAAAAAGACCCCCCCCCTCCTCCCCCTATCAATGTTGAAATGATGATTAAAAGATAAAATACGATCATAAACATATATAGCGATCTCTATGCGCACGACGCTGCACGAACGAAGAGAGATACAGAGAGGTGGGAAAAGCTGAGCGCGTCGCATACTCTCTCTCATTCTCTTATTTTTTTCTCTAAATTTTTATCTTATTTGAGGTCAGAAAAACGGGCGATTAAAGAAAAACGCCTTTTGCTTCGGGAAAAATTGAATTTTTGAGAAAAAAAAATCATACCCAGGCTCATCTTGTTCGGTAAGATGCCAGCTTGCTTTGTAAAATAATCAGCGGGATATCTAAATGTTTAGCCATTTTGGGGCAAAAGCTTTTTCATAGCTCTTTGCTTAAAGTGCTTTCTTAACGCAAGCTATAGGTACTACGTTATTTTTCTGGCCAGATTCGTGTAGGGCACAAAATTTGAAAAAGAAATTTTACAACGGCCATATATAAAAAATTATATAATAATTTAAATTATAAATAAGCTTTATAGTTTAAACAAAACATTAACCTTGTAAATTAAAATTAAAGTTCTCAAATGGCAGGCGACATATGCGAGCTTGGAGCGCTAAATGATTTTTTGTTAATAACAATTAACGCCGCAAGGCCTCAAAGGAGAAAACTTCACAAGGTTGTTATTTGACCTGTTTTGTATTCTTATGGACTGATGAAAAAATATTTTTCAATAAGATCCCATAGATACTTACTCAAATCATTGTATACCAATTCAATTTGAATTGGAATGAACTCATTCTATAATTTGACCTTTCTATTGCTAATGAATGAGAAATAATAGGATTGTTCCTGCACCTTATAAATAAATAGGATTATTGTATTCTTATGGACTGATAAAAAAATATTTTTCAATAAGATCCCATAGATACTTACTCAAATCATTTTACACCAATTCAATTTGAATTGGAATGAACTCATTCTATAATTTGACCTTTCTATTGCTAATTAATGAGAAATAATAGGATTGATCCTGCACCTTATAAATAAATAGGATTATTGTATTCTTATGGACTGATAAAAAAATATTTTTCAATAAGATCCCATAGATACTTACTCAAATCATTTTACACCAATTCAATTTGAATTGGAATGAACTCATTCTATAATTTGACCTTTCTATTGCTAATTAATGAGAAATAATAGGATTGATCCTGCACCTTATAAATAAATAGGATTATTGTATTCTTATGGACTCATAAAAAAATATTTTTCAATAAGATCCCATAGATACTTACTCAAATCATTTTACACCAATTCAATTTGAATTGGAATGAACTCATTCTATAATTTGACCTTTCTATTGCTAATGAATGAGAAATAATAGGATTGATCCTGCACCTTATAAATAAATAGGATTATTGTATTCTTATGGACTGATAAAAAAATATTTTTCAATAAGATCCCATAGATACTTACTCAAATCATTGTACACCAATTCAATTTGAATTGGAATGAACTCATTCTATAATTTGACCTTTCTATTGCTAATTAATGAGAAATAATAGGATTGATCCTGCACCTTATAAATAAATAGGATTATTGTATTCTTATGGACTGATAAAAAAATATTTTTCAATAAGATCCCATAGATACTTACTCAAATCATTGTACACCAATTCAATTTGAATTGGAATGAACTCATTCTATAATTTGACCTTTCTATTGCTAATTAATGAGAAATAATAGGATTGATCCTGCACCTTATAAATAAATAGGATTATTGTATTCTTATGGACTGATAAAAAAATATTTTTCAATGGGTATCCTCCTATTTTTTAAAGGATATATTTCCTGTTCAACAGAATCAATGCTGTCAATGGGAAATATCTTGGATTGAAAACTTATCAATTTCGATTGATTTTTTTAAATTGATTTCAATGGGATCTTTTAAGCATGCAGGAGTGCTTTACCTTTGTCTGCCGGTCCACCACAAACTTTATCAGCAACTTTCAACGGGCAACAGACAATCTCAGTGTCATGCTGAAAGCCGCATCTACCGCCAGATCCGGCGTGTCTAAGACCAGCTCGAGCCTCGTCAAATATCGGTGGACATTCTTGCAATTTTTTGCACACTCCCGCGCTGCCATCCTGCGATATACATGGGCCGCCTTCTGAAAATAGTTTAAAAAAAAAATGATATTCATGAATATTTTCAATTCCGTGAATAGCCTCGCGTTTTTTTTCAAAGCTATTCCGCGACGTTTCTATTATATTCTCACATACACATAGCAACAGTTTGAAAATAACAATGATACTTAACGCCCCTTTCCTCCAACGTTAATCGGAGTTTAAACTCCGGTTACCCCTATATTAAAACTAGATAAAAAAAAATTGTAGTTCCAGGCTTAAACCAGGCTTCGATATAAATGATTTCTTAAAGTTATCTTTAAATCGTTGTATATAAGTAATTAGTTAAAATACAAAGCATAAGAATACTTTAAGAAATCATTTTAAACGTTTTTGAGTTACCTTCGTATTTTTAATAGATCAATATATGTATTAGTGTGCGTTGCGCGTACACGCTAATAATTCAGACTACACAAAAGCATCGATCGATGTAATGTACGTGAAAGATGCAAATAGCTCGAGGCAGTTATCATTCTCATGCTTGTCCTTCCGCATGTGGACACACACATTAAAAGATATATATATACATATATATAGCGAAAGTATCTCCACCCGACTACAAAATCTGAAAACCGGGTATACCTTTTTTATATTTTTTTGAATATTAAATGAGATAAAAGAGCGAAATGGGCAGTGATTGACACCTCAAGAAGTTGTGTTATTGGCACTGACGCGATCGCGAGTGGCGCGTTAAATATATCCGACAAAATATTTATCCCGAAATAGCCATTCTCCTCATACCTATAGATCACAATGTTTTTTTGATCTTTCAAAATTTTGCGAACTTTGGACTATTAGTATTTTTCAAAAAGTTATTGATCTCGTTCGAAGCAAAGTCAGAGGTTCTGTGAAAAATGAAATTTAATATCGTGTCATTTAATAGTAGAAAAAGTAAAATTTATAAAGGAAAAGGTATATGCATTCACACAATTAAATTCTACAGGCTCGTTAATTTTATCGGTTAGTTTATATAACGATCGCTATTAAATAATTTAGACATCGATATACTGTTGCAAAATTAGACAGGTATCTTGTTTTATCGAGTGTTTCACGTTTAAGGAAGTCCAATTGTTATTATTTCTAACAATGTTAAACGATAATTGCCATCTCTAAACGAAATAAAATAAACCAATCTATTGCGGAACATCATAGGGCGTAATAAATAACACTTATATATATATTAATTATTTTGGGGCAGATATGTCTAATTGATTATGATTATTAATTCCCCATCGCATAGCTCGTCCATAGCTTGACGTTTCAGTTTGGACTGTTCGCTGTCACTTGTCTTGTGAACCTTAAAATTAGGCCGTTCATGGTATGTCGCGTATTCTATATGTCATATATATCCCGATATTCGTAAAACTATATGTCAAATTCGACCAAAAAACAGACCAAGAGTGTGTTAACGAATGGTCATTAACAATTTTTTTCTAAATCCTCTCAACTATATCCACGTTGCCCATTGTGTATTTAATATTAAGATGAACGAAAACACATCTGCGAGTGGAAGAAAACTCAACAGCTCTATTGGCCATCCTTTTTATTTCCGGGATAATTAATAGATTGGCGCTCAAAGTCCATCGAGAGGTGAACCGGTAATCATACATACATGTGTGACCCAAAGGTTTTTAAAACATTCCTGACGAAAGGTTCTCGAAGCTATATACATATAAAGGCTCGTTCACACATAATAAAAAATGAATACGGTTCGATCTTGCTACACATTGCTATCAAAGACTGCACTGTCAAAAAATATATGAAATTTACAACATATTAACTATACAACGCCATATGAAATTTACAAACTGGGTATAGTAATTGAAAATTCATGCACTTGTATGGCTAAATTAATATATGAACATTGATTTTCATACACTCATGTCAAATTTAATATATACGACATTCAATATTACAAACCTGTTTAAGAATTTTTTCAATATGTAACGTAATAATACATTTTTTTTCACTGATAATAACAACATTGGTATATTAAGTCATTCGTTATTAACGGTGTCTTAAAAATGCAATACATCTTTGAATTTTAATTGCAGTTTAATGGAAAATGGGATACACGTGAAATTGAACATTACAATATGCATAATGTTAATTCACAATAGTTTTGTTTTGAAAATCCGAGGCGAGAATAGAAACACGAATTCATGGCTAGATCCATAATTTACAATTATACCAATTCTATAAGAATTGATATACACAGATATTGAATTTACATAATCAATTCCAAATAATGTATGTACAGAATTTTTTTGAGCCTGTGCTAGAATTATTCGAAACACATGGTACGTTCGTTCTTGAGTTTGAATATTTTTTTAATTGACAGCCATAACCCCAGGCTTTTAACTCCAGTAAATCCATAAAACGATCGACTTCTTTCCTAATAACGAGACTTATTTTCCTGATAACCGGTTTTGTTGCAGGAAACAAAATTGTCTATATCATAGAAAAAAAAAAAAAAACCGTGACAACCTTGAATCGCGCATTGCCTCTGAAAATTCATCAAAACGTTCAAATTCCGAACGGTTCATCACCATGAAATTTTTTTAATTGTAAAATGTACATATCCCCTTTCTACAACCATCTTTGCTGCGGGGAACAAAAATCTCCGTAGATTTAATAATCAATGAATTATGCCAACATAATTTTTTCATATCGTGTCTCTGCAACATTCATTTGTTTTTGGTAGAGCCGAGATCTCGAAGAGTTGTTTCAAATCTATAAAGTTTCAAACTTCACCGCTTTGGCCTATACGCGGTTCAAGGATGTCACGGTTTTTTTTTTTTTTATGGCATAGAATTTTTTTTTACCTACGTCGAAGACGGTTACCAGAAAAATAAGTCTCGATTTTATTATAAATAAAGTTTTAACAAAACCGTGCAGAAGTCGATCGTTTTATGGATTTCCTGGAGATTAACTGGGGTCATAACCCCAGTTAATGTGTTAAACAAATATTCAAACGCATCGATGAATGTAATTCCGCGGCGGATGGGCACTAGAAATGCACTGAAATAACCAATTTCCGGACGGTTTATCATTGCGAAACTTTTTTTTTATCGTAAAATGAACACTTATTTTCCCGATAACCGGCTTTTTTGTAAGGAATTATCTAAATAAACGAAAGGAAAGTGCGAGAGAGCCTCGCATCTAATACCGCCCTCATAATTTTTTTCAAACGATCCACTTCCGGATGGTTTACCGTTATACATTTCTTTGATAATAAAATTAATATATTCTTTGACTATAGTTGGCTTCGTTGCGGGGAACATAATTCTCGTATTACTAGAGAAATAAAATAAAACTGTGACGAACGAGGTCATGATAATCCTGACGTTTTAATTTTTTTTCTTGTATATTAATAGAATTTCTTTCCGCACATCAAAGCCGGTTATGAGCAAAATAAGTCTCGATTTTATTTTAAAGAAACTTTTATGGCCATAAACCGTCCGGCAGTCGATCGTTTCGGTGCATTTCTAGTAGTCATCCGAGTTTACGTTTGTCTTTGCGTTTGTTTTTTTTTTTCACCACGTTCACAGCTATAACGTCAGGTTATCCAAAGGTCATGTAAAACCCCCATTTAGCTGCTTCCCCCACACTAAAAGTACGATCCACCTTTTCTCCGAACAAAAAAATTTCACGTTTTCGAAAAAACAAAAAAGATTCCAATATTTTATTGGCCTTTCATTTTTGAAAAAGGAAAATTAACAAATTTTTATTTAAATATCGAATATTAAAAATCTAGAAAAACCAATGATCCGAACCGAAAAATAATTTTAAAAGTTTTTCGGAAGAAGGAATTTAAAAACACTGTATCCAACCACTGTGTATGTAACACTGTGTGTTAGAGAAGCAAATTCGAAATTTTGATCCTGTTATTCAAATAAAAATGTGAAAAATTCGTTTTTTTTTTTTTAATTTATTCGAAATTTTTTGAAATTTCCAAATATTTTGAGATCTCAGAAAAAATATGACACTACAATGGAATACTTATACAACTTTTGAGTATCTGACCACGCGAATGAGGTAATGGCATAAAAACGAGATAAATTTGTAAATATCTGCGATAGCGCGTGTAGTGGTAAGCGTGTCAGATCCATAGGCTAGATAGGTGGGTACGTAGGTAGGTAGTTCGAATCCCGTATATGACACAAATTTTTCTTCGACAGAATCCGTTACACAATTTATCAGAGCAATTGAAACTAGTCGAAAAGTTAATTTAACAGGAATATAAACTTGTTTTTATGCAATTATTCCAATTTTAATCATTAATTAAATATTTTATTATTTTTAATATACCGGTAATGTTATAATAGTGCACAGTGTAATGGTGTAGTGGTGTGGTGGCGATGTGTAGTGTGTAATAGTATAATATTTCAAATATAATATACATTTTATTCATTTTCACACAGAAATTTTCAATATTCTACATGCATTTTAAATACGTGTGTTTAGTTATTTTACCATGCATGTACGAATATTATTTTTAATATACATAATGCTCATTCAAATGGGGCAAATTTTCGGAATAAATATCATAGGCACAAATATCACAAAACTGCCATACAGAACATTAGTTATATGGTCTTGACTGTGATCATCCAAGGACAAAAATATATAAAATTACAAAAATTTTCATTAAAAACCATATGCGCGTGAAATAAATTTAATACACGAGTCTATATTGATATGATGAAAATGGTGTCTTAATTTCTATATCAGCTTCAAAATTCCTTTGCATGTATACTAATTTTCAAACACATAAGTATATTAATATAACTACCTACTATAGTTTCTGTTGCTATAATCATCGTTTTGTATCGTTACGAGACGCGTTATGTGTGAATGAACCATAAAATTTAAAGCGTATCACAAAGGCGCAAGTCCACGCTTTGCTGCTTAACGTTGAGCAATGAAACTTCGATAATTACAATCAACTAGACACTTCGATGCGGGTCTTTTTTCCACAGAAAATAAGATTGTAGCTGAATCGTAGAGTTTGTTTTTTCTATTCGCAGCTATCTAATATTTGGAACATTTTTTTTCATTATTTCTTGGATGGAAATTGAATTTAAAAAAAAAGCAGAGGAAAACATGGTCGATATCTTAATCTAAAAGCTATACGGGTCATCAAGAAAGATCGGGTCGTCATTGCGATATGAGGTGAATGACAAACTCTACACGTGTAAACTCGGGGACACATGTGCCCCAAGCAGAATTTAAACGCAGATGGCTAAGCCTATACCAGGCGACCAGGGATTCAGTCAGCGCTGTATCATTTTTTAATCAATGATAGTGTCAATAAATTGCTCTTCATTCACACGATTGACTTCCTCTTTGAAAAACAAAGAAATTTATGTACCTATATTTGAATCTTGCGTTATAAAGAAGAAAAAAGATTTTGCAGTCAGTAAACGCGTGAAGGTCATTCTGACCCCCATCGCAGTTTACGCATAGAAGGTAGAAAGAATAAGTTCACACGTTTATAGAGTTAATAAACATCGATGCCAAAAAAATGTTGATTAACGATTAAAAAATGTATCAGCGTAACAAAACAAAATAATTCATCAATTACTGTGGAATATTGAGATAACAATGAAACCAATAATTTTGGCTGTATATGTGATGGGCGTTTGAGAATATTCTCATCTCTGATATCAGAAAGTTGTGGAAATACAGGCAGAAAATAATATGGCACATGTTCGTTATCAAGCTCGTAATTATTCGGCTTATGTCCACTGTCTTTATCCAGGGGCACTCTGTACTGTCAACTTGGTATGTACCCGAGGCGAATACAAACGACGAATTACCTTTTATTTGTTAAAGGAACATCGTTGCGCGTACGTGTGAATGATAATTATAATGTTGTTATATATATATATAATGTTCATATAATGTAATACTGAGAATTATTTACGTTCGAGATGCGTTCATCAATTATATTGTATATATATATGTGTATAATGACTCTTCTCTCATCGGTACATATCATTGTTGCAAAGATAGATGTGCTGTCATTTGTACGTAATTATTTTACCGTAAAGTTCTTGTCCGCTAGGATATCCGGATGCATCGTATACCGAGAGTATAATTATTATTGTACAGCAATAAAATAATTTGCAGGCACTCATGTTTTATTCAACTTGAACAAATATATTGCGTATATTTATTTTGCAACGAAACTGATATTGGAACTTTGAATAACTCGAGTGTCATTCAATCACTTGTATCAGGAACAAAATTTGTGTCGAACAGTAACAGTTCATCGCTGACTGGTTCGAACGACTCAACTGACAGACATACCCGCTGGTTTCGCAGGTTTTATTAAACGCAGAACGAGCAACGTGCTTACCAATACACTCGTGCTCATCGCGCGGCAGTGTAAACTCGCGAGATATACATCCACGCATATATTTATAATGTGTTAGCACAGATTGGCATACACGAATGAATATTATCGGTAAAACATCGAGATACATCGGTGTCTCGAATAAAATTGTCCGACACAACCAAGGGCTTGGCTGTGTGTTGACAGAAAATCCCCTGCGCGTCCTCTGAATGTCATCGAGGGCCTTATTTTCCAACTCAGGAATCCCGTGGTCTGATCTATTTTTAGTCCTTCTTGCGTGAAACGCAAGAATTTCGCTCTACACTCGATGTGCTTCGTCTTTTATGCATCATATTCTTTTCATGTGAATTATTATAAATTTTTAAACCCAGCACAGTAAATCGGCAACTATTTTAATGTTTTAATAATCAAATGGACCAGCATGACAAGTTTTTAATTATCGATAAGTAAATGAGACGATGTAAAGAATATGGAGAATATTCTTCAATAGCAAACTTGATCGCCTATATCCGTTTATATTTTTTCCTCAATGTAGAAAGTGCGGCGAGGACGAGACAAACTATGAAATCTAAGATTTATTCTGACGAACTATGGTCATTCGTCAAAGAGATATTTGTTATGAGGGAATACAAATTTGCAGTGAATTGTCAACAGGAAGTATGGTGAGAAGCGACCAATTTTTAAGAGTTGAAAAAGAATTTAGCAAATCATGTAAAGCGTCATAGAAAATTAGGACTGTTACATTAGAAATAAAAAAAAATTGTATTATGCAGAGAAAATGTCAAATCAGGGACAAGCATTAGATCAATCAACATTGCAGAAACGGAACAGCAATATATTCCTTCATAAAAAGTATGCTTCTGCATCTTTGGCCAGCTGGGAAGCTAATATACATCGATGGCATTCATTTAGTTATCATTCATTTATTTCTTCTTTTATTATTTTATTCATCGATTTTCTTCCTTCTTTCACTTTTCATTCTTTCTTTCTTTTATTTTTTTCGATATATATATATATATATATATATATATATACATACATATATATGTATTATCAACAAAGATAGAGGTCTTCTATCTTCGTTGGTATTATCCATCCATTTATCTATCTATCTATCTATCTGGCACTAGGCCGTTGTACCATTAGTCAGTTTTATAATTGAACGGTAGCATAATTAGCCATGAATGAAACTGATGCCGAATGATAAAGCTGGCCACTGGATAGTCCTCTGGATATTTCAGGGAAACAACATGGATTATTTAAATTAGTTAATATGACAAACTCTGGTACTAGAAGCAGTAATATTAATAATATGATATTAACTCTAGAACGCTAGATTTATTTTTTCACCTTCTAACACTTGACTGGGGTGAATAGCAGCCCCACATGTTTCTTGTTCGTATAATTGTTCCTGTAGAGATAACGGATCTTTATAGTACATGAATTTCTTCGTTTTTTTATTAAGGAAGAGAATGGTATGCGAGAGATTTAATTTTATTGTAATTTAGTTGACGAAAACGCCATTGAAAGACCGAAAAATTCAGAAAATTAGCAGAAACATCATTCTTTTAAAGTTCCCCGAGGGTGGATATCCACCTCAGTCTAGCGTTTTAGGGTCAATATGTTACACGGTAATGTATGAACCGCTTTGGATTGTGATTCGTAAACATGAGACTTCCGTGTCTCCGTATTTACGTGCAAAACAACGTTTTTGAAATTCCTGCATTGTTGCATGTAGCGATATTGTTGATGTAATGTTTGCAATAACCGTTTAATTTTTCAAGGATGTATTGGATAGACAGTCCCAAACGAAAGCTTCATTCGATCAGAATTTGAATACTTCGTGATGTGATAAAAATGAAAAAAAAAAATTAACTATGTTGAAGATATACGAACGATACAAGGACAATATTTTGAATAATAATACAAAAAAATGTACTAACATATTGGTTGAAAAAATCCATTTAACAAATTAGCTGTTCACTACTTATTTTCCTCACGGAAATGTATTTCCTAATTTTTCTGAATGATATGATTTTTTTGTGAATCATAAAACTGATGGTTGTTGAATGACCTTGGTATTTTACAAGCGTAATATATGAAAGCTCTCTATGATAACATGCATATTCGCAATTTTCGACGTTCCATCAGTTTATAGATTTTCAAAATTTTCAATTTCATAATGATGAGAAAAATTGGGGAAAATTCAAATATATTCGGTAAAAATAACAAAATACATTTCACAGATAAAAAATATTATTAGCAGCGGGCAAATTTGCTGAATAAACTATTTAACCAATTTGCTCAAAAACTTTTTGCTATTATTATCACTTAAAATTAAAGTTTTTTATATCTTCAATATGGGTAGATATTATTTTTTTCCGACTTTTATCGTATTGCTAAGTACATGAATCGTCATCGGACCTGCTAATCTTTGGATGGGCCCTAAGCGCGTACTGCATTTCTTTTTGCTGATCTCAAAGCGAAGCAGACTCAGTCGGTAATAAAGCCGGGTTCTCTTGAGGCAATATGACACACCGACGGAAGGTAACAAATCACTTTCACTATTTTAGACCGTTAAGGTAATGTGCTCCTCCTCTATTGGTAAAACAGCTTCCGCGTAAGCCATTGTGAGTGCGAGAGAGAAAGCTGCTTTTACTCCTGTACTAAAATTCTTTTAAATTGGTGATCTTTCGGACAAACGAAGAGAACCACGAACTCCAGAATCGTTATACGCAGTTCGTTATTCTCTTCGTTTGTCCGAAAGATCAACTGTTTAGGACAATTTTGGTACGCAGTTTTTGTTACCGACAGAGGAGTAGCACATCCTCTTAAAATATTTTAGACAAAACTAATCGATTTTCTCTTTATTCAAAACATCAACAGTCTCGAAGAAATTAGGATAGCCTATTTGTTGATGCATTAGGAGCAGGGTATGGCCATACTATATCGGTATAAGATACATAACCTTAAGTAAAAAGTATGATATTTCAGTAAAACTCAAATAAGTTTTTTGTCCTACTTGCCTTGAAAACGCGCCATTTCAAGCATATGAAGGGGAGCGGAATGTGACCCGTTTCAGGCCGGTGACGATTGCGCACGCGCACTTCCGAAGCGGGCGGACATAGAATTTTGCGCCCACTTAAGTGGGCGCAAAGTGAGTTTATTCAGAAGACAAGACCACTGAAATATATAGTGGGCAACTAGACAGACGGACCGAATGTGGCGCCTTCTCAAGTCACAAATACATTTCACACTATTGATGAAAAGTCAAAAGAAGCACCGATATTTAGAAAAAGTTTGAAAAAAAAAAGATGGAAAGAAGTAGTGAGGAAGAAAGCTCTGATGAAAGTGATAATAAATTTTTTTTCACGTCGCCAGAAATTTGCAGAATCGCTGAAAATGTCAACAACTCGTTGTCTCCTAAGTCGCGTGAAAAATACGAGGCAGTATACCTAACCTATACGAACTGGAAAATATCGAAAAATATCAAACTTACGTCAAATAACGTTTTGCAAGATTATTTCAAACAATTGTCCAAAAAATACAAACCGCCCACTCTGTGGTCAATGTGGTCCATGCTTAAAAGTACTATAAATCAAAAAGAAGGAATTGACATTTGTGAGTACAAGCAATTAACAGCTTTTCTGAAAAAACAATCAAACGGCTATATAGGCAACAAATCTAAGGCGTTATCACGACAAGAAGTTGAAAAATTTCTCAAAGAGGCCCCCGATAATAAATATCTAGCGACGAAGGTAATTGTATTGAAATGAAAATACTATAATACATAAAAAAAAAAAAATTTCATAAACAATGTTCTGTGAAGGCTGCTCTGATCTTTGGCATTTCTGGTGCCTGCAGAAGAGAAGAATTGGCAAATGTGAGACTGAAGGACGTTCAACATCAAGGGGAAATTCTTGTCATAAAAATTCCCGACATCAAGACGAAACTTTCACGTACATTCACAATAGAGGACGACTTTCTCAAAATCGTAAAAAACTACGAGTCTCTGCGACCACCAACTGCATATTCGGACAAATTTTTTTTGAATTATCAAAATGGCAAATGTACCAACCAAGTAATAGGCAAAAACAAGTTTGGCGCGATGCCGAAACAGATTGCTGAATACCTAAATTTGACAGATCTCAGTCTGTATACGGGCCATAGTTTTCGTAGGACTTCAGCCACATTCCTTGCTAATGCTGGAGCTAATATGATTACACTGAAACGTCACGGCAGCTGGGAAAGCAGCACCGTTGCTGAGGGGCATATGGACGACTCGGTCAATAACAAACGAAAAATAGAACACATGGTAACATCGTCAAAATCCATGGCTTCCTCAACATCAAATGAAGAAACAGAGCCAGAAGCACCGCTGTTTAAAAAAATAAAAGAAGAGAACGTTTTCGGAACCTCATCTGAAAACATTGAGGATATTTCAGATTCAACTGTCAACATTGAAAATAAAGATAAAAATTCCATGTTTAAATTTCAAAATTGTACCGTAAATATATATTACCATTAATAAAAAATATGAATCAATGAATAAATAAATCTCAAAGCATGAAATACTCGTATTTAACCTAAAATATATTTTTCTTTTAAACGTTAAACTAAATATTTTCATTGTATTGAATAAAAAAATTGGTTCTTTATGGTCAAGAGGGCCTTAAACCCCCTACCACTGGGCCCAACCGGGGGCGTATCTCCCTGACCCCTTATTGCTTCTTGCTTGTATACTTTATAAAGTTATCGCGGCGACCCGTACACGGCCGGCCACCCTACACCTTCACATGCTTCGAAAAGCCGCGATTTCAAACGGAGTAGAACAAAAAGTATGGTATGCATCACGGGTGGAACACAATTTTGACTCGTGTGAACATCACGACACACTCATTAAAATCGCCTTCTTTCCGCCCTTGATGCACAATATACTATTTCATCCATCTATTCCTTCTGCATGAAAATCTAACTTGCAATACCAATCGTCTTGGAGATAATAGAGAAACGAGAAACGCCGCTTTGTTAAATTCAAGGCGTCCTATCGCAGCAGTACATGCAATGGCGATAATGCGCCGTTAACTTTTTTCTTTCTCTATTTCATGATTGTTAAATTGTCGCCATAATTATTTTATCTTGCATTTGAAATTCCACAACATTGAATGACGCCCCGATGGTATTATTCAAAATATACATTTACTACGATACCTGAATATTTCTGACGCGTTTTCTAATATCATTCATTTCACCTATTCTAACGTTACCGGTATCAACAAAGATTGAGGTCTTCGTTGCCGGTATCAACGAAGAAGACCTCAATCTTCGTTGCCGGTATAAACCTCGACACCCCTCGATAGAATAGCTCGCTGTTATTATCTCCTCGTCCATATTGCAATCTACAAGGTGTTTTTAAACTCCGCTACTTGCTCCATCTCTTTATTATACTCTCTCCTCAGTGCCGTAACATCGAAAGGAAGCACACAGTGCTTAAGTCTAACATACGAATTATCATTTTATCCGTAAAATTTATGATTTGCTATTTTACGTAGCTGTAATAGCAATGGTTTAAGTAGCGAGAATTCGCAAAAGTAGAACAAGACGGCTGTTTTTTTTACTTTGTTTCCTTCTCTTATACCGCTATAACGTGCTGTCGTTGGACGGAGAACGCACAAGCCGTTTCCGTTATTTTCCATCAGCCATATTTGCAAACCTAATATTTGCAAACAATCTTTGTGTTTGTGGCTTATCCGCGATGGCGGAGACGAACGGGACCGCCAATTCGAATACTAAAAATGGAAATTTCATCTGCGGCGTTGTCGAAGGTAATGTTACATGTTGGCCTTGCATTTTAAATTCTCGGTTGTTTTACAACATTGCATATTAGTTGCCAAAGTTAAAACGTTCCTCACTTGTCAGATAGCCATAGGTATTCAGTATTCAACTTTTCATTCTTTTATTTTTATAGGTTTTTATGGACGTCCATGGACAACCGAGCAGCGCAAGGATCTGTTCCAAAAGTAAGTAGAATTAACCATTTGACTTTTATCAAAATTTGAGCAGTACATTGATAATAAAATTTCAAGCATTTATTTGTTTACTCGTATTTCGACCTTGAAGCACTGTTCGACGATTCAAACTCCCATTGATCGATTAAAATTAAGTCCATTGTACTCCTTCATTGCATAGTTTAACCGTTGTATTGTATTTGACATCATTCACAACTCCAAGGACAGTTTTATAGTGGAATTTTTCACTAAACGCTCAATTAGGATCCTGAATAGCAAAATACAAAGCAAAGATAGCAAAATTGGGGCACAAATTGTACCCTGTAATTTCTGGTTTTTCATATATTTCTTTACTTTTTTTCTTTTCTTTTCTAAACAAACAAAAAGATTCATGTATATTTGAAGCTTTTTATTGCAGACAGAAAGAATTGTGCAATCAGAAATAAATGGAAGACATAAAGACCCCAGTTACCTTATTGAAGGCAACAAATAAGTTCCATTTAGGACTAAGTAGAATATCTTTATAAATGTATCAAACTGTACAATGGTTAAAGGTGAATTAGTTTTGTGACACATTTTAATTTCAAATTCAATCAAATCATAAAAAGCGTTATTTTTCGTAAAGCTGTGCTAGGGTGGGATGAATTGTGCACCAACTTAAATTCATTTAAACGGTATCATGCGAATATAAAAATGTGGGTAAAAATAAGCGTGTGAAAATACACATAGCCTTGCACCTGAGTCAACTCGAAAGTCTATTTAGACTTTCGGGTTGCATTTGCATAGGTGTGAAACGCGCAAACATAAAAAGTTCTAAATTCTTCATTAACCATAATTTATTATATACGAACAATTGACAGAATGAAGAAATGGGGGATGGATTCTTATCTGTATGCTCCCAAAGATGACTACAAGCACAGGGCATATTGGCGTGATTTGTATACCGTGGAGGAGGCTGAACACTTGACCGGACTTATCACAGCAGCCCGTGAAAATGGCATAACTTTCTATTATGCTTTGTCACCTGGCTTGGATATAACTTATTCGAGTATCAAGGAAGTAACAGCTTTGAAAAGAAAACTGGAGCAAGTCAGTCAATTTGGCTGCACAGCTTTTGCATTGCTGTTCGATGATATTGAGCCTGAAATGAGCGAGGCCGACAAAGAAGTTTTTCAGTCTTTTGCACACGCTCAAGTGAGTGATCATTCCGAATTAGGAAAATAGTTGTCTCAAAATGAAAGTTCGTGAGACGTTGATAAATTTCCTATATTATGTTTTCTTACATTTTTTAAAATGTTTTTCTTGTTTATCTTTAGGTTTCAGTGACAAATGATATTTTCCAACACCTTGGACAGCCGAGATTTCTCTTGTGTCCCACGCAGTATTGCTCGACTCGGGCAATGCCAAATGTCGCAACATCCGAGTATCTCAATACTCTCGGTAGTAAACTGGCTCAAGAGATTGATATAATGTGGACAGGGCCAAAAGTAATTTCACGATTGCTGACACTTGAGTCGATCGAAGAAATTACGGAGGTACTCAGGCGTCCACCCGTTATATGGGACAATTTGCACGCCAATGATTACGACCAGAAGCGTGTTTTTCTCGGACCTTATTCCGGTCGTTCACCGGATTTGATTCCCAAACTTCGTGGTGTCTTGACAAATCCAAATTGCGAATACGGGGCAAACTTCGTGGCGATACACACACTGGCTCAATGGAGTCGTTGTAACGTTGATGGAAAACGTGATTTGACTCTGAGTAGGTGTCTCCGATGGTGTTAAATTTATCATTGTTGATTTTCAAGCTAATCATTATTATTCTGACTTTTGCCGTTCGATTTCAGATGATACAGTCTCGGCCGACATAAAGCTCGAAACGGAAACTGAAGACGGTGTAATTGGCGAGGATGTACCATCCAATTTATCCCCCAATATGTATCATCCGCGACATGCATTGAAAAATGCGATAAACGACTGGTTACCGGAATTTAGTAAAAAACGGGTCGCATGGGGACCAATCGCGAAACCTCAGCCTTGCGTAGCGCCTACGATACCCATTCCCATTATTCCATCTGTAAATACTTGTATGAGTCTCACAACGACGACCAGCACGACCGTAACAACGACACCGGCTCCAATCACAAATTCCAATCATCTTCAAGCATTGGCTGAGGTTTGCTCGAGCGTTACGGGCTCCGATAGTTTCGTTCAACCGCTTCCCGGTCCGATTATGAATTCCCTAATTTCTGACACGAAAGTTGTCAGCGAATCCGTCATACCGACTACTGACGTATCAACGCCCAATAATTCCTCGTCACAAACAACCGCGTCTACGGAACCGATGGATTGCAACACGACACCGAGCAACTCACCAGCTCACGTTGCCAAAATCACAACCGAGGATGATGCTATGGTAGAAAATACATCGGTTAGTATTTAATAAGCGTATAAAAAAAAAGAAAACAAAAAATAATTAAAAAAAAAGTATAAATGTAACTTGTCCAAAATTAATCAAATGAATGGATAGACATGTAGCGGAGCTTCGGGAAGTATGCAGGTGGAAATTGATGGTACATCACCGACGATAAACGGCAGTCGAATGATCGTTGAGAATGACAATGACAATCATGAGAATGTCGAAGCAGACGCAATCGATGTGAAGGACGTGGATAAAATTCTTACCCACGAGGATCTTTCATTGCTCTGTGATCTTTTTTATTTGCCTTTCGAGCATGGTGGTCAAGGTATACAGTTGCTGCAGGAATTTAATTGGCTGAAGAGCAATGCTCACATTACAATCGGAAAAGGCAGCAAGGAAAATCTTAGTAGCAAAGCTGATGTAAGTATTGGTCTGTATATCAAAAAATATGCCGAAAGTATGCAACATTTCGCTGCTTTATACGTGTAAAATATATTTCAGATATATTGTTGATAGATATCTGATAAATTTTATATATAACATAAAATATATAGATAGAATAGGACATAATATGAATATTTCCTAGATTTTTCATTGATATATCGGATGTATATTTATTTTTTTACCGGGTAAAGCTCAATGATAATGATGCGTGAAATGAGTGGCGAAAAATGACGCAGAAAATCTTACAATATCGTATCGTATGTATCCTTCGATACATATCTGATATATTTTATCCCTCAATCTCTCGTGCATCCTAAGATGTATTCTAAGATATATAGAAACTTTTGTCGAACCTATATTGAACATATCCGAGAAATATCTTTGACATATCTATAATGTGTCGAATGAGTGGTGAAAGAATTGTACGAGAAATCTTGTTTTTCAGATTGATGAGTGGCACACTCGAGCATCCAAGATGAACGATATGTATGCTGCTGTAAACAGACTTTTTACACGTTTGACTTACTGCAATAATCGTGAATTGTTATACGATCTTTATTCGTACGTTTGGGACATGCGCGGCGTTGTCTCGTTGTTAAATAGCTATGTCAAGTGGCTGGGTAAGTTTTCACCGAGCGTTAGTTCCATATTTAGTTTGAAAACAGCCTTAGTTTATACTTAAAAACCTTCAAGCTCCAGTCTTGCTAGTTAATGATTAATTGGACATAATCCCCAATGATATTAACATCTTTTTCGTACGATCTGTGAAAAACGAACAAAATTAGTTATTCATGATTGTAAACTGGCACTGTGATATCATTGCCGCATTTTGAGAGAAATAACGATTACTATGAGTACGCAGTTATTGGTGTTAAAAAAAAAAACAAAAAAAAAAGGAAAACAAATTCGAATCAACGTTAATAGCTTCGCCACAGATGAGTGCTGTTGTTCGTATTCCACAAAAATATTATAATCTTATATGTACTTGCCTTTCAGAAGAAAACTCACTGCAGTAGCGGTAAGTTTCTGTTCGTCTTATATTTTCAAACTCTGTTCGATCAAAACGATCGAATTTATTTTATTACTCGGCAGAACGCTCATAAGCGGTCCGTCGAGTAAGGCATTAGTTTTGCGAAAAAATAGAAAAAAAAACGGGCCATAATCGAACAGAGTTGTGACGTTGATTTTACGTGAATTTTCGAATTGTATTATAGCACGATTACAGATCGCAATGCCCGTGTGAAAGATGAATTAGCGTATGGAAAAAAAAAGAAAATCGAAAGAGCACGTAACAACAACGTCACTTGAGTATTAAAGCGCGCGTCTTATTGTGTTGTATTTTGTTGCGTAACCAAATTGTGTTCCATTACCATAAAATGTATCCTTATTTTTCATACGTGAAATTTTCCATGCGTCCCAATTCAATCGGATTGCAAGTGCGTTCTGATCTAATTATAGCGTGTGCTCGTTCAATTCTGCGCTTTAGAATTGAGTGTGTCACACCGCGCGATACTGGATGGAGAAAGTTGCGTTGCAGGTTTTATTTATTTATCCATTTTTAATGAAAATTCAGTATAAAAAGATGATCGAAACATTTGTGGAATAATTTGTAATAATGAATTATAAATATAGCGTGAATGATGCTTGCATGCGAGTTTCTGGATCCAGCAGTTATTTTCATTAAGGCGATTGTGCAATATAATTTTGGAAAACGGATCAACAGCGACTTTACCGATGGCTATGGAATGCTACTTGATGATCTATCTCTCTGCCAGCTACTGACATGTTTAACAATTTTGTTCTTTTAGCAACAACCAGGAAGGAACTTAGCCGCGTCAGTTATTGTATTTCTCGATCATGCCTCAAAGGCTCCTTAAGAACTTGTCCACACTCTTCTGACCGATACATTCCTTCCTCGGTATTTAGAGACGAGGAGGATTTGAGTGGAGCCAGATATGAGACATTTGACTAATTTATCATTTCGATGTTTGCTTGTTTTGTTGATAGCGTTTGGCAGATTCCCAGCGACGATGACAACTTTTACCCAGGGCAGCTACACATGTATGCGACTTACTTGTCTCTGAGTAATTCACAGCAAAAAATGCGCGCGCGATCCTATTTCCATATTATCCATCCACTTTTCACGGGACGAAAATTTTCGTTTTCTGGTATATCGAGAACTTGTTATCCACAAAGTTTGACATCCAGTTGTATTCGCCCGTGAAACGTATTCATGAACCTGGCGCGTATATTTTAACCAAACCGAAACGGCGACTTCACGGTGGCATTTCGAAGTCACATATTTTATGGTAAATTTCAGTGAAAATATGAGATTTCTAACAGTCATCATGAACTACCCGAATTGCTTTTAGGGGAAGTATACGAATTCTTGTGCACAATTTGTGTTTATCCTCCGAATTGGCGAATTAGATAGAAACAAAGAACATATACTCTTGTTCCATATCCTTTTATTTCTCTCGATGATGAACTAGGTCATTAACGGTCAGCAAAGGTTGCTTCGTCGTATACACGAGAATGTAGCTACGAAAAGAGACCCTCCCCCCCCCCACGAAGCCAGTAACCAGTTCCGGACATGACAGCAATTTGCTACTTTTACCAACTAGTTCATTTTGTTTCCCATTTTTTTTTTTTTCATCCAACACAACCTGCCGCACTAATTTGTTTTGCTTAGTTCCAGACACATTCTTTCCAGGTGTAATCAAACAATTTTATTTCAGGCGCACTTTGGCGTGATGAACCCTAATTACTGTTCCAATATCACTCTGTGATATATCCTTTCCCAAATTATACAAGAGTTTATGATGCGCGCGACAATTGGTGCGAAATTTTGATTTTTATCCTTTTTTTTTTTTTTTTTTGTTTAAGAGAGGAAAAAAAAACAGAATGTCGGACTTTTGGCTAATGCGGTACGACGCATAAAGTTCTTTTGTCATGCCAATTTTTTTTTTTATCAATTTTGATCTATGTTGATTATGATCAATATGACGTATGCGTAGGCACACGGGAGATACGAGACGTCGTGCCGTTGAGAGCTTACACTTGCATGTTAGAAGGGATGTGCAAAATTGTATACAAAAGCATAACAAATTATGCAAGCGCGCGCGCGCGCGTATTAATTAAAGGATGCGTTAGAAATATATACGAATGAAGATTACGTTCTAACGAATACCAATAATCTCATGGGGTAGGGTTCTCGAATGGCTGGAAGGAAACTTTCATGAGTGGAGACCAGGAGCCTTGGGTCTTTCGCGGTGGGCTTACTGCTGATTTACAGGTTCAATTTTCCCTGTTATAGAAAGATTGCACATATGAATGAAACTCATTGAATTATTCGATGGATTTAATGAATTTGCATTTTGTTCGGATATTTCAGCGTTTGATACCGGTTGATAGCGGTAACGACTTGTTCGTTTACAAAGCACCCGAAGTGCCGACCAGTAAAATATACACGATTCGTCCTTATCTGGCAAGCGATGAGGATGCAATGTATGCTGTTTGCAACCGTATTACCGGTGTAACGGGAACTTCCGCCGTTGCGGATAGGTATTGACTCCTGCAAATTACAAACTTTTACCCAATGACCGAGTCGAAAAAATCTTTGGTGCAACATATATTCGTACAATATATATTTAAATATTATATCGCTTTATATGTGAAATATATTTCTCACATATCCTGAATGGTTTTTCGTGTGGGAAGAATTTCTTCCTACGAATGAAATATAAAACGAATCTTTTTTATCGCAGACTCATCGGTGGTTACTTGACACTGAGCCCCGAGCTATGCATGCTCGTCGAGGACGAGGATGGAATCGTCGGATATGCCGTTGCTGCTTTGAACATCAAGTCTTATAATGAAAAGATGGCTGTATCGTGGATTCCCGAATTGCAATTGAAATATCCACTCGAAGACATCACGAACGATCTTTCGACAAGTGTTCAAGTGCGTATAAAAATTCTTTTCACGCACAATTGTGTTCAATTTATGCACGTTTATTATCGCTCAGTAGCAGTTGTACCAGCAGCAGCATCGTTATTAATAATCATTATCAGACTGTTAATTTTCAGGAGGCGATACGGTACTTTCACTCCTTCACTCCCGATGTCCCGGAACAATTGTGTCGACAGTACCCATCGCAGATCTACTGTTCAGTATTACCCACCGTGGCGGATCAGTCATTACCAAAACGACTGATCACCTGCATTCTCGCAGCTCTTCGAGCAAATGGTTCGTTCAATCATATAGAAGAGTTATTCACGTCAGAGATCATTTCAATTTGAAATACAAGACGATCGCTCATGACAATATGTCTAATATTTCAGGATCGTTTGGTGCGCACACAACAATGTCGTCGATGGACAAGGAAAATCACGAATTTTACACAAAATTGGGATTCGTCGAGTTCAATCAAGGACAGGACGATACACCTGGCGTTGTGACGATGTGTCGAACCTTCTAACAGAGAGTTAATTCATCAGTAATATTTGTCAATAAAG
Organism: Dyspetes luteomarginatus; assembly: GCA_963669185.1. Classification (NCBI taxonomy): domain Eukaryota; kingdom Metazoa; phylum Arthropoda; class Insecta; order Hymenoptera; family Ichneumonidae; genus Dyspetes; species Dyspetes luteomarginatus. The sequence goes on from OY769908.1 coordinate 7,320,994, forward strand.
TGTATTCGCTGGGTCCATCGACGGAAACAACCATCACGAATTGAATGATGCATTGCATGAAATTCGAGATAAATAAGATAAATCAGAGATAAAGAGATCAAAATGGAAACCAGAATTAGATTTTCTTCACGCTAGAAAAAAAAAAAACAGAAAAAGTTGCGCATTCGAAAAATCGAAAAAAAAAAATGCGTTTTACTAATGAATTCTACCATTCCGTGAAACACACGTCTCAACCCCATAGATGCGAGTCGTTAAGTTGTACAGTCTAGAGTTCAACAAAAATTAGTGCAATATGCAGAAATAATTGACGAATTGTCTTACCTGTATTTGCGTGAAAAAAAAAGATTAGCTCGAAGTGCAAAATGCCAGATTGGCAAAAAGGAATTCTTTATCCACGATGCTGATCGCACGAAGCACACGCAGCGCGAGAGACGCATAAAACCATCAATGATTCACCAGATTTTTCAGAGATCTGAATGATCATGTAAAATTCGAACGTTTCTGAGTGTCGAAGTTACACCATAGTTGACTTAATGAAAAATACTTTCGACCAATTGCAAATAAATTAATCGTCTTTTTCCCCTAAAATCGTATCGATAATTCTGGATGATGATAAATCGCTGTTACTCTGTAACGAGCATTACGTAAACGCCTAGGATGCACAAGCATCGCGACATTGAACTGTATTTTTTATCGAAAAGCTTGCTTAATACACGACTTTTTATACTAACACACATCCTGGCAATGATCGTATTGTGAAAGTACCAATATCGGCGATATCGAGATTACTAGAGAACCAGAATTTATTGTCAAATTTTATTCACAATTGAAACATTTGTAACGTCTCCGGATTGGATGTTATGCACAAAAATGCTTGTTCGTTCAAATCAGTATGATGCGTTTTATTGCACAAAACAAAAATAATGTTCAGCAGGTACTTTATTGACAAAGACGATCAATCTTTCCAGGCATCTCGTTATCGTTATTACATCTGATACATTGTATGAACTATTAATCTTTCAATATAAATAGTGATTATTATTGGTTTATTAAAATAAATTTGAAAAAAAAAACGCGTAAAGACTGAAGATTTTGGGTTGTAAAATTTATTTCATCGTTCAATGAGGGCTGTCGTCGCGTATTTCGTTCTAAAATTCAAATGATTATCGAGGGTGGAGGTTTGTACGGTCGAGTTTCGGGTAAAAGCTCGGATCCTTCGAATGGCACTGTAATCGTTTCGTTGTATCTTCGGAGATTCTGTATCTCGTCGTGCATATTCGAAAGCTGCAGATTCAAAATACGTATTCTCAGCTACATTCTCATTTCTATTTCGGTAATCTTGGATATTCATTCGTACCTTTTTTATCTCATTCTCCAAGAGTTGCTGCTCTGCTTGGGGACTGAGAGTGTCCGATTTCGTGGCTTTTTGAAATCGATTCAACGATTCGTAGAGTTCCGTCATTTTCTCATTGATATTTCTGAAAAGCAGAAAAAACATTGTGTCTATTTTGCTAGATTTTTTAACGTATAAACGTAACTTACGTCGGCTGTTCTAGGCCTCGTTTTTTCGATTTGGAACCGCGTAAGACCATCTTTAAGCGATTTTTAAAAAGTATACTCTCATCATCAAGATCAACTCCGAATGGGATATCCTCTATCAAATGTAAATACATGATAAATAAAATCATCATCATTGTATAATTAAACGTTAAATATTTGAAATATTAGAATCTACCTTCGGTTCTACATGCTGCTTTGCTCATGCTTTTCTCGTAACTCCTTTGATCTTTTCTCCAATCGCTCAGAGCATCACGATCTCTGTTCAATAATTTAATTACAAATAAAATTTGTTTCACCGGCGAGACAAGACAAAATAAAACATACTTGATTTTCTGCAGTGAAACCGCTTGTTTAGTAAGCATCTCTCTGACTTTAGCAATCCATAACAGTCGCTTCTCCAATTCCTCATCCGTGCCTCCATTTTCGCATCTGTTGAAAAAAAGTGGGTCACAAGGATTCGCGTTGAATTTGTAAATCATTTTGAATCTTTCTCAATTAATGATTTATTCACAATTAAGATATAGCCTGGATACCAAAGTAACAGATTGAAATACAAAAATTTCTAAATATTTCAAGCACGACCCTGTCGCATAGGAAACCAGCACGTCGAACGTTTTTTTATTCCAAGATAATTCTCCAAAAAGGCGAGCATTCGATTAGGATCTTTCAGACGCATCGGACATAATTTTTCCAGGGTTCTGTCGTTCGTTATTATATCGAATACTCTTTCTCTCGTGTCTTTTCTAAAATTTGTCCTAAATATGCATCTTTTAGCATCGATCATCGGAAGCTTTATCCTCTGTGGATTGATAATCTCATTTAAATCATTCTCCTGCGTTGATTTTTCATTTTTCATTCGTGCGGTATTCGAGTTTTTTTTTTTTTGCACGAATCACACAACACAGGTTCTTTCTGGGCAATCTTTCCATCGCGAACATGACCAGTTGAATATGTTTTATTACTGAAGATCTCATCGTACCTATCGCTTGGTCTGTAATTTCTGCTCTTTTGCCTGATGGAAATTTTTCTCGTCCCTTCGGCCACGTGACCCGTCGAAGAGCTGCCCAAGATTCGAGATGATTTAGATATTGTTCGTAAGATCGGTGGATCAGAGCAGAGAATCGTTGATGGTTTTGGCTTTCTATCCCCTGCAATAAAATTCCAAGACTAGCTGAAAATCTCTCGAACACAATTGCGATTGCAAAAATTCAGTTAATGCGAAATTGACTCTCACTCTCCGGTGATTCGATTATTTCGTCAGGATGTAATTTATTCCATTCGATACGTAAAAAATTGATCGTAGCTGCGAAACCGAGTGCTAGAATGTCAGCGGGTGGAAAGATCAGTGGATTCCTCGAAGTTTGAAGTTCGTTTAGGCTCGGTAGCAAGCCTAAAATGTACAATAAAGCCTGATGAAGTTATAAAGATCGTATGTAAAGTATATTTGTATCATAAATATTCTACAAACTACGGAATATTAAGTTGTTTTTATAGTATGAATATACTAGAAACTAAGGAATATTAAGGTGATGTGCTACTACTCAGTCGGCAAAACAGATTTTGCGTAAGCCACTGTGATAGCGTGAGAGAAAGCTTCACACCGGTACCAAAATTCTCCTAAACGGTTGATCTTTAGGGCAAACTAAGAGAACGACGAACTGCAGAATCGGTATACGCAGTTCGTGGTTCTCTTCGTTTGTCTGAAAGATTCAACGCTTAGGAGATTTTTGGTACGCAGTTTTTGTTACCGACAGAGGAGTAGTCGTTAACGTCGACACCGTCGTTAAACGCTCTCGGTCGGTAACAAAACCAGTTGGACGGATGCTTTTCTCTGCGTATTCAACACAAAAACGTTCAGTTCATATATTGTAAACTATACACATTTAAAACTGCGGATTTTTTTCAACATATTTGAAACAATTTGAGTTTTTTCATTAACATCATGCATTTGAAAATGACAGCTGATTACTTTCAACAACTTCCTATGCAACACCCATATTATAAATTAAGGAATATTAGGGTGTATTTATAATTTAATTATTCTATAGTGAAGAAAATCTTACAGAGCTCTAGAGGTAATTTTTCAAAGAGATTTCCATCAAGCAATATAGTCTCCAAGCACGGATGATACTTTATACTCGTTGGTAGACTCGTGAGTTTGTTGCTTCTGATATCGAGCCACTGAAGAAGTCGGAGACTCGAGAATAATTGTTCCGGAAGTGTCGTTAAAGAGTTGTTCTCCAAATAGAGCATCTGAAGAATCAACAGCGGAATGAGAAATCTTCATATCCACAATTCGTGCGAGATAGCCAATCGACTTTAAAAAATTGGCATATACCCTCAAGTTTGGCAAATTTGTCAGCATATTGGCGGGAAATTCCGTGAGGAGAAGATTCGTCAAATCGAGAAAAATCCCATTACAAGCTGGTAGTTTTTTCGGTAGTTGAGGTGCTAATGAAGTTACTTTTGATGTGGTGGTCAAGGCACTCTTTTTTTTCGGTTTCTTCCTAGTTGGTCTCGTTGAAATGTCAGACGAGTTCTCTGAGACGACATCCTCAAAATGTCCCATTAAAGCAGAGTCATCACGAATTAATCCTTCAGAATCAACGATTTTCTCTTTTTTCAGGTTCGAGGAATCTTTTCCATCGCATATCTTCTTCTCCTCGATGGTTGCTTGAAATTGCTTCTGACCGTATTTACTTGATTCGAGAAATGCATCGTACTCGTTGATATCACTTTCTTCATCTTCGAGGATATCGTCATCAAGAATCGCACGGGAGGATCGAACGATTTCTTTAACGTTTGTATCTGCCTGATTTAAGCTTTCTGCCTCATCCTTCTTTCCAGCCTGAAGAAAATGTAACAATGACGAATTAATTAGCGGACTATATCATTTAATTAATTTGAATTAGATATTAAATTTAATTAAATGAAATATTAGTTATAGATAATATGTATTAAGAAATTATTATATAACGAAATTGATTATACTTCAGTGCTGATTTCTTGACCAATAACTTCTTCGATCGTTTCCGTTCTCGTAATTTCTGTTGAATCCGATTTTTGATAAAATTTGCTCGGATCGTAAGTAGCCTCGTAGCTCGACAAGAATTTCTTATTGCTCGGATCCGCTCCAAAGCCATAATACTTTTTTAGCACGAATTCCGTGATATCGGTCATTGGGAACTGTTGATATAATATATTGATGGTATAAAATGCATCTCATGAGCATTGCGGACGAGGATTGTTTACTGATCACCTAGGCGATGCACTCGTTCTATTATTGATCTCATACATTGTTAGAAAGAAAGTAATTAGAAATAACGATTATTATTATTATTATTATTATTGAGATATAATAAGTAAGGAATGACTATAAGTTGACTCATCAATATTTCATTAATTTGTCATTCTCATTTGTTGAATCATTTTCATACTTAAAGAAGTTCAAATATGGATCTACGTCTCGATAGCTTTGCCGCGCTTTTTTAAACGTGTAGCGTGACGAAGTGGGGATAATTTCCGACGCGTTTCGACTATCGACCAGTCGAGTCGAGGAACGAAAAATTTCTGATATTTCCGGTTTCGGACGTGGTTGTAACAAGCAGGCAAAGAGAGTCGTTGTATTGAGTTTGTTCGCGAGGGTGTTAGTGTTGCGCGTGTGTTTGCCTTCATCCAGAGAGCGCAATCCCGATAGACGTGAGGGGCGAGAGAGAAAAAAAAAGAAGTCACCGTGAGGATCACCGACAAACGTAAGTAAATTTTGACATATCCACAATAAACGTAGAAAAAAAATGACCTTGTACGGTCATACTTTGTTCGTTACTCGATCATCGTTTCCTTGGAAATACAAGCTATATAATATCAGTAGAAATTCAACTGTCGAACGACGAGCAAGAAAACTTTCTCACGAAATCAATCATGTTTCGTACGAAATGGTAACGTTTCCCCAACGCTTCATCGAAAAAATTTCAATTTTTTTTTTTCTTTTTTTTTTGTTCAATGTTTCTTGGATACATTTTGTACTTCGTTAAGTACCCTTATGTATACCGGGGTTCTATTATAATTAACACATGTCCTTTCTCTTCTCACAGCAAAGAGCACGATCACTCGGAATTTTATCAATTCTTGCAAATGGAGCCCACACATAAAAATAACGACTGCTACTTTTTCTACTATTCTACGTGCACAAAGGTAAGAATACGAATTAAATTCCAAGTTGAACGATAAATGTTTGGGACATTTGTCGAGTTTCTCAGCTTCTAGAATGTACTCGTGTTACAATCCCATATTGCATGGAAACCATGCGAATGTAAGGTTAGGAATCGCCATGTTGGATATAATCACCTGTAGGCTCAATCCACGAAATTTCACATTTTCAAATGTTATTTTACCAATTGGTCAATTTTCCGACATTTTTATTATTTATTACATTCAAAATACTCAAAAAATTACCAATAATCTTTAAACCATGAATTAGTATTATCCACGAAGATTTGTATTATTCTCAGAATGAAGCTCCAGATTCTGGATTAGGTCAATTACAGACTTTTGAATTATTGAATAACTCGAAATTCATTACATATTCTTGAGATCCTGTGTATGCACACAGCATCAGTATTTGAGTGCACTGTGGGCAATCAGGACTTTTGAGAAAAAAAAAAAAGAATAATTTCAGAATTATATTTTTGACCCTCAATGTCTCATTATCTTTTGTTGCAAACCCAAAATCTGAGAAAAATTAAGCCCTAAAATTAAAAACTAGTATTTTTTGCTACTTTAAAGTACAAATTGAGTCTGCCAGAACCAGCTTTGATTGGTGTCTCTCATGCAGGATAGAATTAATATTTTCTTAGATTTTATTTTTTTTCAGTTGTAGATGTTTGTAAAATTGAAATATGTGCCAATTCTATAATTTGCCAAGTAAATTCGTAATTTTTAACTCTTGTAATTGTAATAACTCATGTAATTTTTAACTCATGGAAAAATAAGAAATTTTTGCCAGGTCTGGGTCACTTATTTATACACTCCTACAGTTAACCGTGATTGTTGTATTGCTCAGGTTTTTTTTGAGGGGAAAGTATTCAATTTTGTTTTAACAATGGTCACATAATTCTCTGCTAACTTGTGCGAAAAATTGCAATCTCTCAAACTGCGCAATAGTGTTCATCTATATGAGTAACAATATTTGAGGACTAATTGTATGTTTGTTACAGGGCGATAATTGTGCATTTAGACATGAACCATCCGCACTGGGCTGCGAGGTCATGTGCTCTTACTGGCAGCAGGGTAATTGCCTTAACGAGCACTGCAACTTTAGACACATGGAACTGAAGGTGAGGCATTCGTTCAAACGCATATATAAAATCTTGTGACAACATTGCAAAGACCAAATTAGCAATGATAAATCTAAATTTTTTTCTCATGAAATACAGAAAAATCGCAAGTCTATCGCTTGCTTCTGGGAGTCACAACGTGGAGGTTGTAAAAAGCCACATTGTCCATTCATGCACGCGGGTGTTCGTCCAGGTATGGGTCCCGATGCGGCAAATCCGATCAAGACCGCCGAGGTGACTTCAAAGCCAGTCACTCAAGAATGGTCGAATCGTCCAGGTACGAAATTGAATATTTCACTAGTTGGTCAATGTCCTGTGACGGTAAAAAAAAAAAAAAATCGAAAATAATCGTTTAAAATTCGCTAAATTACATTAGCAAAAATAACGAATAATTTATTGGGAGAGTCTGGAATAGATAGTTTGGAGATTTGAGAGTTTCAAAGCCCGTTCTTTATGCGTAATTGTTTCATGTATAGATGACGGAAAGTACGACGGGAGCGGCACCGAATCTGACCAAGGTCGGGGCAGCAGTGAGGCAGGGAGTTTCATCGGCAGTCCGGCTGTCGATCCTCTTATCGTCAACTTTGACGAAGGTATGAGGCTTTACTAGCCCCCCCGCCGCCCATCTTTCAACGTACACTACCTCACGCCAGGCACTCTATCCCTACCGTCTAGCCTACAAACGAACTTGAATCTCCGTAACACCCTGAGCATCCGGAACGGTCTTTCGATACCCGTCGATATTTCAAGTAGCCTTAATATTGCCAGTGGCACGAGTGGCGGGGTTAATCCTGCTGGTCTTAACGTTACGCAAAATGCCGTACAGAGCATGCAAACGAATCAATGCCATCATGTTACACCGCAGTACGCTCATCAAGCGAATTATCACACACACACTCATCCACACGGACAAACAATGGCTGCTGCATTGCAAAATCAAACCGCAACGTCCTCGCAGATTCATCAACGTTCACCCTACCCGTCCTCACATGCCGAACAAACAGCTCAGCCACAGCAGAGATCGAGGTTTCCATTTCCGTTTCTCGGCTTTCCCTCGTATCGAAGATACTAGGAGAAAACTTTCGATGAATATATTAACTTATGTAGGGTCCTAGCATTCGGTAGGCGATAAACACGAATTATTAAAGTCCTGGCGGTGAGCGTGCACCGTCATATAATTCTATCGGATAATACGTCGTGATTGGTTAGGAGATCAAAGAGAAGCAAGAAAACAAAGACAAAATCAAATACGTGAATAAATGAAAAAGAATAATAAGATTTCCAATCACACTCCCCTCTCTTCCGTTCGAGCTGTGAACGAGAGGATCCGTCGTGAAACGTTTGTCGGAGCTATGTTTTTGGGAATACCTGTCGCGTTTAATTGCGGATCGGAAAAATTTGAGGGCAATCCAGACAGAAAGATGGGAGAGAAAAAAAAAGATAAAACAAAGTTTCGCGATTATTTCGTGATTTTGCGTGTGTTTACCATTCTCCGCTGCGTGTATTTACATGTTTACGCTCTTTGTTCCGTGTGAGAGAGGGAGACAAAGAGAGAATGTAAACAGTAGCATGCCTTGATATATTTATCCGAACAACAAACATAATACCGTCGGTTTACAAAATCGGGTAAAGGATATTAATCGTGACATCTCGTCACGAATCCCATCGAAATGGGACGATAAGATATAATACAATTTTTTATTTTTGTTTCTCTCGAGTAACCCAAAATAGCTAGAATTCTCGAACCTTTATCCTTCGAAATCGAGAACTTACGCTGGTTTCGTTCGTAACTCGAAAGCTTGTTATAATCATATATCTCCAATGGAATAATCCAACTCTATCTATCAAGTTTCACTTTTATTTTTTCCTCTCGTTCTTTTTTCATTTCTCTTTATTCTTTTTTCTTTCCTTGCGAATCACTCGAGTTTCGTTGTTTGTACCTTTTTTTTTTTTTTTTTTTTTTTTTTTTTTTTTTTTGCATCGGCATACCCCTATACCCAAATCAAAAAAATATTTTTTTTTTTCGAAAGAATATTTAATAGATAAAGATTACGTACTAAAAAAACTTAGTCACCTAGTCACGCTCGGTACCACGAACGATCTAAATCATAATTCGTCTCTCGAGAGCTATTTTTCCAGTCATGAGAACGCTCGAGCCCCTCCCTCCCATTTTTCCCCTCATAGTTTATTCGAATCACTCGTCGTTTGAGCAGCTTTCTATTGCAATTTTGCAAATAAACAAATACGTGTGTTCCAAATAACGAATATTTCCGGGATAACGAGTATATTTCATATACATATATATATATATATATATATACTCGGCCATATGTCATGCGTCTCGCGGCCCCCGTCTCGATTACCGCATTGCGAATCAGCCTCGAGAGACATTGTTGTCATAAATAAAATGCGACCACCCTGCAAGTACGCTAACATGCCTTCATATGTTTTGGCTTTTTACACGATTTTTAGCTAATGCACGTGTATATTTAAAAAAAAATGAAAAAAAAATGAAAAAAAAAAAAAACGAAAAAAATAAAACACAAGAAAATATCGTTGGCGGGAGCAAAATTTGATGCGTATTCACGTATGGCTCTAAACGTCTCGCATAAACGACTCGTATAAATCAATCATATTACATTGTCGGTTTTGGTATAGAGTAGAATTGAATTAAGTTAATTAGATGTGGGCCTTGGCGAAGGGGTAAAAGTCGTGTCCATTAACTAGCCAGTAGAATTCGAGTTAAAAAAAATTAAACAAACAAAACAATTTATCACTCCTGGCAAAAAGTAGTTCGTGTGTGTATCAAATCGCTTGAATTCGCGATTTACCGGAATGATAAGAAGAAGATAAAGCAAAAAGAAAACTCGAGAGTTCGTTTACCATCAATTGAAATTCGACGAAAGATTTTGACTGACTTACACTCCACACGCACGTTCATACGCACGTAATTATAGAATTGCTTTTAAAACAGCATTTGATCATGTTTTTTCATAAATGAAGATGGAAAAAAAATTGAATAGAATTCAAATTATATAGGCATAATAAACATCGGAGAGAGGAAGGGAGAAAGATTAGATAGACTGTAGATTAAAGAATCACGGCTTAGTCTTCCTTTTCGGTTCTCCTCTCTTCATTCTTGTATACAATTAGCAATTTTTTTTTTCTTTTTCTTTGATAGACAATTTGTAAATTATCAGCCATATAATCACCGATTAATTTTCGACACATACACACACACACACATTGTTGAGTGAGTCTCGCGTCCAAGAAATAACGCCGTATCACTAACACTTTCTCTCTTCTACTTCCCATCATTCTTTAACTTCTTCTCCTTCTTCTACTTTCTCTTCTCCCTCCGCCTATCTCCGTTGCTCTTAAAAATAAAAGAAAAAATAATACTAAAAAAAATAAAAATAAAAAAAAAAATAAAAAAAAAGTCACTTTGCGACCGAATCGCTCGATAGTCTAGAGAATACTGGAGACAGGCTGACGGGGCAGCCTCTATTATAATACTTCGGTTGAATGAGAGTAAAGTTTCGTTATTTGTTATTGCATTTCACAATTTAATCGGCTTTTTGCGAAAGGTCCTGCTCCTTACACTGGTCTTTCATGATTTACATCACCCATTTATGTTTATGCTTTTTTTTTGTTTTTTTTTTTTTTTTTTTCGTTTTATACGTTTTTTCTTCTTTCAAACGTTTATAACTACGAAGAAAAAAAATATATATAATATTTCATCGAATCACGTTGATTAAAATCGGCGTCTCGTTACACTGCGTTGTACGTGATTTGTATTTACACGACAACCCTCGATCATTGAATTGTTTATTTCTTTTGTTAAACTTCTTCATCTGTGTAAAACGCTTCTGACGAGCGACACGAAGCGTCGATGTAAAGTTGTAAAACCTTCGTAATGGCATTTGCATTAGCTCAAAAAACATTCTCGGCTCTTGGTACATGTAGAATAATAATAGCGACGTGGTTAGACGCACAAGAGATGAGTAAAGAAAAAAAAAAGGAAAAAGAAAATTATAAAAAGACAAAATTCTATATACGACAAATGATACCCAGTTTGATGTTTTCATCTTTAACGAGAGTCGCGTTTACCATGTCGAGTTAGCAATCATACTTTGGCAAATGTAACTGCCGGTGCGACGGTTCATCGGAATTATTTAACAAATGATAAAGAGATAGGAAAAAAAATGAGAAAAAAAGAAAACGAAAATTTGTCACTTGTGCTGTCAAAGAGATGTAACGATAAAAAGAGCAAATCAGATTTGTGTATATGTGTAGACGTATATCCATATATACGCATATGTGCCTATGTATGCGTGTATAAAAGTTACGTACACATACCTATGTGTAAAGGAAAACAATAAGAAAAAAAATAACAAAAAATTATATGAACGAAAACAAACCATCAAACACGAATGAAGATACGCTGATAGATACGCATTGCGCATTATTATATGATCGATGTAAGCGAATGAAAATTAATACTTACGTTGAGATGATGTTTGAATTTCAATAAACTTCATACCATGAAAAAAAAAAAAAAAACAACAACAGCGGCGATGCTAGTGAAACTTAAATAACGAGATTTCCGGAACAACCCGCATCGACGCCCAAGTCCACTTGAAGCTCCAAAACGGAAGAAAAATGCCCTTGCAAATTTTCTTTCCATTTATAGCTGTTTTGCTTCTCTTCCCACATCTGGTCCTGTTCTAAATCGAAACTTTGAAACTGGAAAACGCTCGAAGGTTTTTCAAAATTCTTCTCCCTTTGTTCCATCAATCCCGAACAAATAAATCCATCGGATATTATTCTAAGGAACTTTCTCACTTTCTCTCTTTCTCTTTTCCTCTCTCTCTCTCTCTTTTTACTCTGGACTGGCCAAATTATCAAAGCTATGGTTTTTTCACTCGTCCAAGCACCGCTATTTGTCTCTTGTTACAACAAAAAAAGAAGGAAGAAAACGAAAAAAAAAGCCAACACCGCTCCGCAACCCGAAACAAAGCGTATGTTGCAGGCTGGGCCGGTGATACATCGATGCACGGTGTCTGTCAACGAGTTAAAAAGGGGCCTTTCATTTTACAAGAAAACTTGCTTCTCGTGTGTTTCCCCGTTGAAATAACGAAATCGTTCGGTGTTACGTCGAGAAGATATATTCCCGCTGAGCGAGATGCAGCGAGATAATACAGCATCCGCCATACTGTAGATAGGAAAAGTTTGTAAGAGAGGAAAAAAAGAAGAGAAAGAAATGAAAATGTGAATTTGTAGAGGAAGAGAAAAAAAAAAGAGAGAAAAAGGGGTTGAGAGGATAATGGAAAACGCTCGTCTGCCCGACATTTTTGAAATTAATGTTCTCCCACCACTGCTTTGAAAGAAACAAAAGAATACGGAAGAGAGGGATATGTGAAGGAGAAAAACATGCAAATGCCGCAAATAAAAAAAAGAGGGCTCGAAGGCGCATCGGCTCGAGTCATTTTTAGTCGTGTCAAGAAGCAAAAAAAAAAAAAAAAAAAAAAAAAAAAAACAAAACAAAAAAACAAAAGAAACAAACAAATTGTCTAATTGGCTATTTCGATATTCTTCGTTGTGTTCTTGCAGAGTCTGACAGCGAGAGTGCACCATCGCCGGTAAAGTCTCACACTAAGAGGGTGCCTTATTGCAAAACGTACGAGGAGATCAGACTGGAGGAGATACAAGCCGAGAGTGCTGCTTACTACTCGTACGAGCCTGACGACTATCTTGGGAGTATCGGCGGTGGCAAGGAGAAAAGAATCACCTCGGCTCGTGCAGCTCGTCGTACGGTAACATTGTATCCACGGGAGAGGCCAAAATCAACAGGAAAAATTACAACAAAGACGACAACCGAAACGACGACAACAACCCCAGTAACAACAACAACAACAACACCCGATGAAACAACAGCAGCGACAGACTTTACGGTTCTCACCCTGGAAGAAATTCGGCAACGCAAAGCAGTCCAAACGGCACAATCAACTGAAACGACTATACCATCGTGCGATGGATCGCAAATTCGTAAAATACCACAGAGAAGAAGAAAAGAACCATCGGCACGTTGTGAGGACAAAAGTAGCTGCAGAGAATCTACTGATTTTTTGAAAGACGCTATAAAAACACTTGCCGAGCTCAAAGCATCGGCGGCAAGTCTGACAAACATTGTACCCGTTGTGTCGAGAAAACGAAATTTGGAGACCGCCGAATTGTACGAAGCAGAGGAAGAAGCGGAGATGAGCAGTAGCTTTAGTAAAATTATCAAAGTACCACCGATTAGATTACGTCGTTCGCCAAAACGATTTGCTCGTATAGCCGGGCCTGGAAATCCTCCGACGATCACGAGATCCGACGAGACGAATGACTTTTCACCGGAAAATCCTCACAATGAAGAGATCGAGGTGAGATTGTGCGACAGCAGTACGTCGGACGATACTCAGACGGTCGTAGAATCAACGGCGAGCATTACGACGTTTACGAGCGCTTCCGATAATTATGTAAATTCAATAATTACTGCAACAACGGATGATCTCAAATTAGAACAATTATGCGATACAAATTTGAGCATGAACGACGACGAGTATCTCAATACGGTCGATCCAGCCTCAGAGGACATTCTGAAGGACATCGATGCGTTGCTAAAAGAAAAATCCACCGTTTGAATGGATTAGTTTTCATGTAAAAAAAAAAGTCACTTGTTGGGAACGTGACCATGCTGACTCCGAGATATGAGAATAAAATAATTCTTCGGCTTCGAGTTTCATGCGGAGAGAGATCGAAGCTTGCAAAGAGGCGCACTGCGAGTTTTGGTGAAGTAGATAAAAATTGCAATTTCTCGGAGCTCGCCCGAAACGAGCAATTTCATACACGAAGTGGATTAATACTACAAGATAGATGAAACGAAAAAAGAAAAACATGAATGAAAAAAAATAAGTTTCGCGTTAAACCAGCCGCCGAAATGCATAATATTGGTAGAGCGTAAAATTATCGTACAAACTGGAAAAAAAAAAAAAGAATTTCTTAATGCTCTTGTCTGCGATGCAAGGAGCGCTACAAACAGTATACTCAATGACAATGGAAGACATTGAATATTTCACAGTTGGACGCGGTCAAGTGATGTACAAAAGCTTTGCGCAAGAACCGTCCATGAAGACAACTCGGGGTCTCTCATTTATATATAGTATATATATCTTTCTCCTGTTGCATCGAAACTTGGCCACCGATTGACGATTAAATTCTCGAGTGACTCCATCGCACGGGCAAGGACGTATCTGTGTCGAGACTCGATGCGTCAGATTATTCTTCGTTCTTTTGTTTTTTAAATTTTATTTCTTCACCTTCTTGCGCATACCGTTTAACGGATGTTCAACGTTGACCTCAAATGACTCGTGTCGCTTTTTTTCTCGAGATTATAAAAACGAGGATACAAAAGAAAAATCTTCGTCCTTCTTGTCCTTTAAATTGTGGAATTAATCAAATATTATGAATTCAGTGTATCTGAACGAAGAGTCGCTCATGTTTATCATCACCTGCCTATGTAATTAACTAGTTCAAATTCTATCGCACGACTATTTTCCAATGACGCTGAAAAAAAAATGCCTTTCTAATGAATAAACGTATATAAGTCGACGCAATCGGACGTAACTCGTCCCTTTTGGCGCTGCGAAATCTACAACACGAATTATTGTTCGGCAAAAATATACAATTGTTACATTTTACAAGATATTTGTGTTTGTTTTTTTTTAAATATTCTTCTTTGAACTCATTTCCACGTTCCTGTACGAGTTTCCTGTTTATCATAATCTCGTCGTATCGCGAAATTCTTCAATATTATTTTTCGAGGATCGCTGTTCACGAACAAGTAAAATGGTATGGTTGATTAATTTCACATGCTATCTATATTTATTTAGAATGTATAATTGTACGCTTAACATATCTGGCCTAAGAGAAATCACAATCGGTCCTCCCCAACTCAACGACCGTCACTCCGCGACCTTGTACAATGGAGACATATATTTATATATATATATATATATACATATATATATATATATATATAATATTTATACATAGCAAATCGACGCCGGGTAAGTACTTAATATTTGTGTTGTATTAGCAATAATAATAATAATAATAATAATCAACTATATCTTATATGCAAAAAGACTGATAGGTGGGGGAGATACGTACGACAAATTCATCCATCGTCGATCGGGAGCTTCAGTTCCCTCGTTCGTTACATGAATATATAAATATTACTTGCAATATCGACTTACGATACTAATTCTCCCCATTAATTACAATTCATTTATTCATCATTCAACTAAATACACGCTAGGTAATAATAATTTCTAATGTATTCTCTCGTTCTTTTTTTGTCGAAAATTTTACTGAGGAAAAAACTTAACGATTCTCCCGTACGTTCGGGGCCCCATTGTGGATTGAGCGATTTCTTATTAATTTTAATAGCCCACAACGAACTTGCTCATTATGATTGGCCGTTATCGATCCAAAAGTCTCAAGACTATCGAAAATGACAAAATGACAAATGGAAAGATTGATCGGTCAGTGTTCAATAATGGAAAATTGGCCTCGATGTAACGAGAGACTGCTGGCAGTCAGTGTGGATTACAGGTAATGGAAATTTTTATTTAAAAAAAAAAAGAAAAAAAATAAATCCCTCTCGATTTCCGGCAAGTGCCATTGATATAGATTTTGTCTTGTTTGTCTGTTTGTAGGTTTTCGTCTTCCGCATGGAACATCACGAAGATCTCTTTCCTCCGAAGCTGGTGTGAATCGTTCTCGTAAACCAGGACCGAGAAAACGATTATGGCTCGGATCTAGGAGGTCGAGGTCGACGTGGATGACCACCACGGTCACTGGAGCCTGGGTGACCAATACTGGGCTGCCATATCCGGCGCTGGTTGTCCCGGCACAGCTATCGGCACGCTCACACCCGGTGATATCAAGCCTTTAAATGAGAATCGCGAGTTCTTCAGCTGTCAATAGTTTCACTGAGAGAGTATCATTGATGTACAAGAGCGGATAAGAGAAGAAGCGAATAAGCACGACAAAGTTTAATCATTCGAGGTGAAATGATAAACAATCTCTCGAGGTATACAAATTTTCTGTCCGCCCTTTTCTCCTAAACTGCTCATACTTCAAGTTAAATCAAAGCTTCATTCTCAAATACTTTTAATTATCTCAAGGATAAAACTCTTTTTTTCCCTCAAAATATGGAGCTTTTTGTAAAAAACTAGGGATATTATTATTCTCATAACGACTCGATCGGTTGTATATTATTTCGCCTTAAATCACACTCTACAACGAGGACTCGGCAATGAAGCTGAACAAATATGACTGTGAGAAAAAAAAAAATGCTCGATTCTGTTTTTCTTTGATATTTGAATTGTTCTTTATTTTTTTTTGTTTTAGTAACTTATGCGTGAACCATTACCGGTTTTAAGGAGAAACAGAGAGAGAGAGAGAGAGTTTCGGCATTTGTTGATCAACTGTCTCTCATTCAATAGTGGTATCCACGAGCGTGATGATAACCGAGTCCCACAATCGGCTAGAGCGCTAGCAGCGAGTGCAGTGAGTGCGGTAGACACTCACCGGTCGAGCTGGCATTCTGGTTGTACTGATTGAGTCCCGCTGTGTGATAAGGCTGAGTCGGGCTGCATGTTGGCCTCGAACCATACCCAAGATGTAATGGCTCGTAGCTCGGTGGCCGAGCTACACCGCACGAATATCCATTGTCACGCTGATGAAGACAAGCACCTGGACTCGGACCAACGGTCATGCCAACTGTCATGCCCATTGGGCCCATACCACCGCCTGATGTCAATGACGACATGCTGCTCGTGTGCTGTTGACTCTGTTGACCGGACATCGTGAAGCTTGGCATTGAAGTCATTGGGCTGCAGGGAACAAAACAAACAAACAGAAAAAAGAAAAAGAAATTACACATTGATCTATAAAAATAAAATTTTGTTGGGAGTCAATATATATATATATTTTCGAGTATCTTTTATCAAGGCTATATAACAGTGACATTTTTAAATCAGAGCTAGTAAAGTCTACCAAAGCGGGTGGCTAGTTTCGTAAATTATTTCTTCAAAGAATCTTGAGAATATTTCATTCGGTTTATCGTTTTGTGAAAAATATCAAAATTGCGGAATATTTATTAAAATTAATCAATTCTATCTCTGGGCATAAAGAAATGGGTTACTCTTTCAATTCTCCAATGATTAATATTGAAGAAATTAGGAATGATCTTACCATTGAATTTTTATGGTATTGAAATTTAGTGAAATTTATGTCAAATTGTATTTTTGCATTTATGCGTCTGTGTTTATCTCTGTATGAATTTTTAATTTGTGTTCGGTAAAATATGGAAAAATTATCATGTACGAGAACGAAGCTCACCTGTAGGAATCCGGCATACTTGGTATTCCTGGATAGACGGCTGTGGGTGCAAATCCATGGTGAATTCTCGGTGGCGAGGGTGGACCATGTGGGGGTGGTTGACCACCGAGTATCCCTGAGGATGGTGGTGGAGTCGGATGGCCCCCTACAAGACTCACGCCGTGCTGTTGCTGTTGCTGTTGTTGTTGCTGTTGCTGCTGTTGTTGCTGTTGTTGTTGCTGTTGTTGCTGATGTTGCTGTGGATTATCCCTCCGTTGAGTACGAAGTTTCTCCTCTCGTCGCCACTTTGCCCGACGATTCGAAAACCAGACCTGAGTTTAGTGGATTAGAGAGACACAGTGATAGAAACAAATCGGGCTAATATGAATGCAAAAAAAAAAAAAAAAATGGGAGTCTCACAGCAACACGTGAAACAAGAAAAAAAATAACTCCACATTTATTTACATAATTAATAAAAAAAAAAAACAATTAGGAAAAAAATATTTTTCAATTGAGGATTCTATCAGCGATAACTTTTCTCCTTTCATTCTATAAGTAACAAACTGATTTGAAAGTTATATCACCAAATTCTTAATCGATTACAAGATGCAACATTTTTCATTTTTTTTTTTTCGTTTTACTATCAGATTTTTACACGAAGGCCACGCATTATCTGATATATTTTTTTTCTAACAATTTACAGCATTTTTTGGATTTAAATATTTAAAAGATTAAAGAATCGCTGTAACTTTTCAACAGTTGACAGTTCCATGCTATAACTTTGCCGAGAATTTGTTCCTGACTAGTCGAATATCAGGATAAAAGATTCAACTTGATCTTCAATTTAAAAAACAGTTTCGTTATAACGTACAAATAAATTGACAAATATTTAGCTCTGTCAGGATGATAAAAAAACGAGAAGTTCCCTTTTATTTTGCTATAGATACGACGCGGCAGTCTTGAGATATCACGGATTGAAAATAATGTTAAAAAATACGTGTATTTCGTGATTTGGAATAGGATTGGTTTTGAAGTATGCTATCGTAATTATATCAATGAATTATGAGGATTTCGTTAAGTTGATCATTTTTTGAATGGCTCGAGCAGCGTGTAAAATGGCTCGTAGGCAAATGATTATAAATAATAATCGTGCAAGTATTTGCTGTTATTATTTGATCCTAAACATTTACACTTTTTACCCGAAACAATTCCGCTCCCACAAAATCTTATCAACTCAACTGCGTAAAATAAATAACAAATATCTTTTGTGTTGGGGTGGATGTATTTATTACAATATTAATTCCCATCGTGAATCATCAGTACGGCCGTATATACGTCTACAGTCAATCGATACTATCATCATTCCCATTTTCCTGATAATCATAACAATATATATATGTATATGTAATTACCTGTATCCGGGCTTCCGGTAGGCCGATTTTTCCAGCCAATCGTTCTCTCGCGAAAACATCCGGATAATGAGTTCTCTCGAATTCCTTCTCGAGTGCGTCAATCTGCTCGTTCGTGAAACTCGTACGATTTCTCTGCAGCTTTCGTTTGAGACGAAGTCGAGCCTGATCGTCGTCACCACCACCGGAAACGCTGCCGGCGTTGCTATTGTCACCGCCGCTGTTCGTCTCGTCCGAATGAGCTCCGCCCTCAAGTTCGGCTACTGTAACAAGCAAAAGAATCAAAACAATTAAACAAATATTATTATGGAATATATTTAAGGTCTTTTATCTTTTGTTAATTCAACAAGAATTTCCTGGTTCAGGAGTGACAATTTGCATGCAAAGATCCACATTCGACGATTTGAATTTTTTTCCATCGTTCTTAGCAATCGTTAACGACGAGACAAAAAGAAAACCCGACGTATATCCAATGCTTTGGAAATGAATCCCAGCTTTCTCGAAACATGTACAAGAGTGACGTATAACGTACAGGGTGTTCCATTTTAAGTGGGAATAGTGAAATATATAGAGAAAAGTTGGTTTGATAGAAAAAAACCTCTCAGGCAATAATTATCGAGGTTTTAAGGGGCCATACGACATACGATGATCGTGCTATCAATTTCATCACCGAAATGATGTCGGAAGGCCGAAAGGATGTCCACCTTCAATTTATACAAAGCGAATTTATGAATATTAATGCGTTATCAGTGTAGCCGGATTCAAGAAGAATTCAACGAAAAAAAAAAAATGTCTTCAGCTTAAGAAACAACCAAGTTATGACAGTTTGAAGTTTGGCATATGCGCCAGCACGCACGCATGCACGCACGCATGCACGCACGCGTGCACGCACGCACTCACGCAAGCACGCTGAAATCGTCGAAATTCAAACTGTCATAACTCCGACGTTTTTGAAGCTAGGGAGATTTTTTTTTTTCCATTTCATTTATCATGAAATCGACTATAATTTGATGCATTAAGAACTGCCGATCTCCATATTAAAAAATAAAGGTGACCTTCACCTGACTTTGTTGTTGCGACAGTAATTCTTGTTGGAAAGGTTTGTTTTTTCATCAGATAAACGTATTTTGCTATTCCATATGAATTCGGGCACCCTGTATGTAGAATGAATGATGAAACGGAATGACGAAGAGGAGAATGAAGAGAAGAAGGAAGGACGGGAGAGAGAGAGAGAGAGAGAGGGAGAAAGTGACACAGCGTGGGTTCGGTTCTCTCTGCTCGTCCTCGTCAAGAGGGGTAGGGTTTGAATCTCGGTAGGGTGAGTGTGCGTATAAGGGGTATACACGCTGTAGCGGTTTCAGAGGCAGAGCGAGATAGATAGAGAGAGAGAGAGAGAGAGAGAGAGGCAGGCGCGTCGCCCGGCAAACCTTATCGTCGGTTTCTGGGTGAGCGCGTTCGGGCGTCAGTGGGTTTTAGCTCGACGCGAGAGGAGTAGGAATCCGGGGTATGGGCTTGCCCGAGGCCGAAGAGAAGGTGAAACGACGCTGGGATACTGTATAGGATCGTCGATGTTGCCACGAGGAGGGGTTTGGAAGAACGGGTCGGAGAGAACGCGATAAGATGCCGAGCGTTCAGTGCAGGTGGTCGTTTCCAACCCTTACACGGTACTCCTCCCTGTCACCCAGAACCAAGAGAGTAGAGGGAACAGAGACAAACTCTCTGTATCTTCGTCACTCTTGGTTCTCGCGTACATCGCGCTTCGTCGCGCTTTCCTTCTATCTACAAACGTAAAGGGGTCTCTCTCTCTCTCTCTCTCTCTCTCTCTCTCTCTCTCTCTCTCTTACTCTCTCCCTCTGTCTCTGTCTCACTCTCCCTCTCTTGCGAACTCTACCAATGCCTCGGCATTCGTCCCGGCACACTGTGGTAATGGAAACCTGATAACGACCCCCTTGGGTTTCCATCGGGCCTCGGCTACCCGATAGGAGGTGACGGGATATATATATATATATATGCACACACACACACACACACACACATACATCGTACTCCAGCCCCGGAGAGAGCGACGTTGAAGCAGACAGGGTGGAAAGCTTCGAAGGTGCAGACAAGGATAGCGAGGCAGAGAGAGGGAGAGGGAAGGGATGGGCAAGAACAACCCTAACAGAATCTATTCATGCACGTATGCGAATCTTCATCTTGGAAAATAAGTTCCATATGGGTGTAGGTAATACGTGGGAGCCCTAGTCGTTGACTAAGTACCAATGGATGCTTGAGAAGGTGGTATATGAGGTGACTTTAGAAAAATTATTTATTCGCATCGGGTCTAATTAGGCCAGGATTCATTTGCTCAAAATACAAGGTATCGTAGGTTTTCAGTATAAAACGTCGATTTGAGTTAAACAAATATCATTTCAGTCAAATAAATCTCGAAGACTTGATTTTAAATCGATTATTGTCTGTAGCGTGGATACGAAAATAAAATACTATTTATTTCATAAAATAAGATTATCATTCCACATCTTTTTTGACAACAATAATTGCAAGATTAAAATTCGTGTGCTAAGTCGACTTATTGAGTATATCTACGTTTTCATGCACGTATGCGAACCTTCATCTTGGAAAATAAGTTCCATATGGGTGTAGGTAATACGTGGGAGCCCTAGTCGTTGACTAAGTACCAATGGATGCTTGAGAAGGTGGTATATGAGGTGACTTTAGAAAAATTATTTATTCGCATCGGGTCTAATTAGGCCAGGATTCATTTGCTCAAAATACAAGGTATCTTAGGTTTTCAGTATAAAACGTCGATTTGAGTTAAACAAATATCATTTCAGTCAAATAAATCTCGAAGACTTGATTTTAAATCGATTATTGTCTGTAGCGTGGATACGAAAATAAAATACTATTTATTTGATAAAATAAGATTATCATTCCACATCTTTTTTGACAACAATAATTGCAAGATTAAAATTCGTGTGCTAAGTCGACTTATTGAGTATATCTACGTTTTCATGCACGTATGCGAACCTTCATCTTGGAAAATAAGTTCCATATGGGTGTAGGTAATACGTGGGAGCCCTAGTCGTTGACTAAGTACCAATGGATGCTTGAGAAGGTGGTATATGAGGTGACTTTAGAAAAATTATTTATTCGCATCGGGTCTAATTAGGCCAGGATTCATTTGCTCAAAATACAAGGTATCTTAGGTTTTCAGTATAAAACGTCGATTTGAGTTAAACAAATATCATTTCAGTCAAATAAATCTCGAAGACTTGATTTTAAATCGATTATTGTCTGTAGCGTGGATACGAAAATAAAATACTATTTATTTGATAAAATAAGATTATCATTCCACATCTTTTTTGACAACAATAATTGCAAGATTAAAATTCGTGTGCTAAGTCGACTTATTGAGTATATCTACGTTTTCATGCACGTATGCGAACCTTCATCTTGGAAAATAAGTTCCATATGGGTGTAGGTAATACGTGGGAGCCCTAGTCGTTGACTAAGTACCAATGGATGCTTGAGAAGGTGGTATATGAGGTGACTTTAGAAAAATTATTTATTCGCATCGGGTCTAATTAGGCCAGGATTCATTTGCTCAAAATACAAGGTATCTTAGGTTTTCAGTATAAAACGTCGATTTGAGTTAAACAAATATCATTTCAGTCAAATAAATCTCGAAGACTTGATTTTAAATCGATTATTGTCTGTAGCGTGGATACGAAAATAAAATACTATTTATTTGATAAAATAAGATTATCATTCCACATCTTTTTTGACAACAATAATTGCAAGATTAAAATTCGTGTGCTAAGTCGACTTATTGAGTATATCTACGTTTTCATGCACGTATGCGAACCTTCATCTTGGAAAATAAGTTCCATATGGGTGTAGGTAATACGTGGGAGCCCTAGTCGTTGACTAAGTACCAATGGATGCTTGAGAAGGTGGTATATGAGGTGACTTTAGAAAAATTATTTATTCGCATCGGGTCTAATTAGGCCAGGATTCATTTGCTCAAAATACAAGGTATCTTAGGTTTTCAGTATAAAACGTCGATTTGAGTTAAACAAATATAATTTCTGTCAAATAAATCTCGAAGACTTGATTTTAAATCGATTATTGTCTGCAGCGTGGATACGAAAATAAAATACTATTTATTTCATAAAATAAGATTATCATTCCACATCTTTTTTGACAACAATAATTGCAAGATTAAAATTCGTCTGCTAAGTCGACTTATTGAGTATATCTACGTTTTCATGATTTACTGATATACTTGAAAACAAATGGAATAAAAATATAATATGTACTGTAATGTATAATACTTTAATTATATTTATTACATTTGTTTTCGAGTGTCTGTAGGGCTGGCCGATTTTTTATGGTATCCAAGAGAGCAATTCAGTTTATTATTACGTGGATGGATGGTTGTATGAAGAACTCGGATACAGGCACTCACGCACCTGCCTTCGAACGTCAAATGGTCTACTACTCTATTATTCTAATTGTATAAATCATTTTAGACAGCATCTCATCTTACTTACAAAAAGTATAAATTACGAAAAACATGATGATGCAGAGAAGTGTACGGTGTCGACGACGAAAATAGCACAAACTTTTTAATATTTGCTCAAGCATTTTTAAATCTTCCAAAATTTTGGTAGACGCGCGTATAAGTTGAATTAACTCGATTATATTATCCCAGAATTATTTCGAAGAAACCCAAATCATCTGACAGAAATCACTAAACACTCTATAGTATCGCATATCCTGTAATTTTTAATTCCAAACTTTAAAACTGTGTACTTTCGTTTTGTTCGACCTAAAACCCCACTGATGGATATCGCTCTCGGAGTTGTATACGCTTCGAGAGCAACACTTGCGATCCTGTGCATGCACGAGGTCGGGATGTGTCTGTGTGTGTTTCTTCTTCGCTAAATGATAGCAAGGATAACACGATTTAAGAGGAGTAACACGATGTGCATGCATGAATTCCATCGTTTTGCGAAATCCGTGGCGAGATAAGTCCTCCACACACTAGCTATATACTTTGAGAGGAATATATAAACTATATATATACACACATATTCATAGCCATATTGGTATGTTGGTGCTCAAAATCTACGCGATGTTCTCCATTTTCTCCCTCTCTGACTCTCTTTCTCCAAACTATCCCTCTAACGAAGAAGCAGATATACATACATATGTCTGTATGTGAAAATTTCTTCGTGTGTATATATATAGGTAAACTGATGGCAAAGAGCCATGACGATGGCAGTAAACTTGCTCGCGGATTACGAGCACCAACTCCTGCGGAGAGAAGTTCTCTCTTCTGTAGCTGCTCGCATCAACCCCCTTTCGGGCTTTCTCATTGCAGCTTTCTCACCGTTAAACGGCGTTCCTTTCCGCTTTTAGAAGTGTTAGCTATAGGGGCGACCTTGCTACACAGAGATCCTGTCTCGTTTTCTCTCGAGAAGCCACATCGTCGACGGGCATGTACACAAAGTAAGCAGCCACGTTTCTCTCGCGTTATCCACTTCTCTCTCTGGTAGATACCAGTGTGATATGTATATATGTATATATATATATGTATATATGTATATATATATGTGTGTATATATATATATATATATATATATATGTATATATATATATATATATATATATATATATATATGTGAGTATGGTACACTTATATAAGGCAGTAACAGGGCATACAGGAGGGGCTGCAAGGATCTCGCGAATCCTCTCTTGGTTAACGCGACGACGAGGATGAAGGGGTGCCTCCTTAAGCAGCAATTAAAACCGCCTCTTCCCCTCTGACAACTCGTGAAGCAAGTTTTGCTTTCTCGAAGGATTCGCTGCTTTAGCTGATCTACTTAAGTTATATGTATGTATGTATGTAGTTATGTAAATACACAGGAAGGAAGTAAAGAGATATATAGCTGTGCAAGCCATGAGACTTCAGCTCTGCCATACCCTCGAGCATCATCCCCCATATACACGAAGCGATGAGCCAAGAGTTTTCGTTTCAGATTCAACACTCACAGGGTATTGTGTTCATATTATCATTTGTTTTTAATCCTTCTAACGAGTACTGGGATGATATTTAACTTTTATTTGGGCTTAGTTGGTGCAGGATAAATCTGAAATTAAAAGGGAATCGTAAATGTCCAAGAAAGATATAGAAATAATCAGATAAGATAAAAAACACTTCAATTTGGGTTCCTAAACTCTAAAATTCCCGCCAAAATTTTCCGCATGAAGATATTTTCGAACAGACTTGGACCGGTGTAACGCTGGGCGATTTCCACTCTGTCGCTCCGTATCGATTTCACGCTTTCAATTATTATTAATAGAAAGCAACATCTTGTTTCATGGAAGTTAAATTCGTTAACAATTGAAGAAAAACAAATCTGATTTTGCAAAAAAACGTCACTTTTTTTTTTCTCAATAAGCACGACCGGACTCTTCAAGTAGTTTTGAAGTTCCGTTACGATTTGTATGCTGTCGTCTATGAGCGTGAATTATAAATAGCTGACAAATTAAAAATAGCCTGCGAATTATCCTTTTGACTGTGTTAATCATTTGAGAGACAATACTCTGACAACGGAATAATTAAATATAAAATATTGTAGAGTCTCCATTTTCTCTTATAGTCCCGGCAACTCCTCTTGATTACGACTTGATAAAGCTTTTTCAAGCCTGCCAGTTCGAATGGACTGTAGCAATGGAACTGTTAATATCGATGCATGGAAATTATGGTTGACCCGAGTACCACATTTGAGTCGATAGATTTCTTTATAATTTTTTTTCGTGCTACACTGGATACATTACACAAAAAAAAGGGGAAAAATCGATTTTCGGAAGGCTTATTTCCGCTCGAATTTGAAGGGTCATAAGCCATTGAGCCCAAAACCTTAATGGGTTATCTAAGGATGTAATGTGATGTAAAAAAAAAAAATTATCATGGGTTTGGTTCAGTACTTTAATTGTTACAAAATGGACACACAAACGTACACAGAGACATTGCCAGAAACTATTCGGACGAGGATTTTATTTTGAGTTCATTTTAAGCAAGTAAGAGATTTTATTATAATGGCACTTAATCCGCCATACTCTGCCATGTTCCTGAAAAATTCATTAATAATAAAAAAATTGATCGATGGCAGTTTAGATTCAAGACAGAAGCGCGTGCGAGAAGTTTTTGGCTCCATGGCTTGAAAGGTGCTGAGAGCCATTTTTACGATGAGTAGAAAGCAGGAATCATCTCACCTCCCCCTTCCATATATATATATATATTGTTTTTCGTACTCGTCCCTTCTGTTCTAGAGCGGGGATAGAAAAAGAGAGAGAGAGACAGAGAGCACAGGCTGCGTGACTGCTACGGTCTCCTCGTTTCGTCAAGGGGAAAGGAAATATCCAGCATCCCAACAAGCGTAACTGGTACAGCGCGACTGCTGCGAATCCCCACATAGTCCTCCCTCTCTTCTTCCCGGACAGTTTTGTCTTCTCTCTTTCTCTCATTCTCTCTGTCTCTCACGGGGAAGGCGCTTCGGGTCGGTCGCATTATCCGCCAACCGGAGAACACGCGGACGAGCATCACATCCCAAGCGCAGCCTCTCTGAATCGTTCGAGCGTGATGGCGGAGCAGAACTTTGGCCTTTGCCGAGATTTCAGACGCTCGGGAAAAGGCTGAAGCTCTGCCCAAAGTCGAGAGACGCAACTCTTGCTAGACTTTCAGGCAAGTTTCTCGAAAGAATACCGAAGGAAAAAAAATGAAAAATAAAATAGTGAAGTATGAAATAAAAGAGAGAAAGAGAGAGAATGAGAGAGAGAGAGAGGGAATGAGAGAAACTGAAAAAGGCACATTGAGAGACGGTCAAGTGCGCGAATATAGAAAAGTATGTATAAGAGCGAGCGAAGAGTGCCGGGCGTAAAAACGGCCAAAATGGTTAAAGAGTGACCGTCGATTCACTCGTGCGGAAGAGAGGCTGCTTCTCTGCAAGTTGTGGCAGAAAGGACTGCAAATCTAAGTGACGAGGAAGAGAGAAAGAGAGAATCCTTGATGGTGTACGAATAAAAGGGAGAAAACTGGAGTAACGTCGAGGCGAATGCGAAACGAAAAAAAAAAAAAAAAACGACAACGACGATGATGACGACGAGTGGTACACGCGATTTCTCGGGGTCTCGTGCTTTTCACTCTCCCCGTTCCAGCTTTATATATTAAATTCAATAATGGACCTTCGTTGCACTTAGCTAAACGTCGAAGACTCGTCGAGATTTTCACCCCATTGTTCCGTGAAACGAGAGTGCAACAATGGCGGTTGATTGCATTGTCGAAGACGAAAGGACCATGCTTATATATTTTATACCATGTATATATATATATATATATATATATATATATATACATACATATAGGTATATTGCTGTAGTTTATATTAGATCGCGTGGAGGGCTCATTATAAAAGAAAACGGGGTGGCACGAGTCACTCTCGCTGGCCAGCTCGACGTTGATACTATATACTCTGTATATCCCTATACATATGTATATATATATATATTTATTTTTTCTATAGACGTAAGAAATGTATATAAAGTATTTAGGGGGTTGAAAGAGAAACTTGTGCAAACCCTCTTGACGATAAACTCATGGTGACGAAAAAAGGTCACTCTCGCGAATCCACGTGCCAGAGCCATCATCATCGAACGATATATATACATATCCCGCACTTTCGTACCCCCTCAGGAAATATTATATATATATATATATGTATATAAAGTGTAGCCGCGAGTTGCAAAAAAAAAACCCCACCGACACTCGAGTGACACACACTCGAGTCTCCTTTTCGCTCTCTTAAGCATTCGATCGATTAGGTCTCGGTCAACGAGCCAGAATAAAAAAATTTAAATATAATGAAACAATGAAACCTCTCGCGCGGAGTCGGTTACACTTATTGGTCACAGCTAAAATTCTAGTTTCGGTCTCGTGTGTGTGTATGTCAATGACTATTGCGGTATACTTTGTCGCTTGCAAGAGAGATTTAAAATAAAAAATACAATTACACTAGTACCGCGTATGGTCTTGTGGATGAAAAATTTATTTAAATAAATGAAAGAAAAAAAAAGAAAAAGCGTGTGCAGGGCAACTGCTCCTTTGTGGAGTTTGCTTTTCGTGTTGAATGATCGATATAGCGAAAAAACGTATTATATCGATAAACGTACATTAGGCTGGTACGTGTGTCCATGTAGAATTAAAAAAAAACGAATGAAAAAAAAAATGGAGAAATATGAGGGGAATCAGAAACTCGACGAGGCGTAAAACGTCATTTTGTAAAATGGTCGTACACTATGTAACATATAGAGACTGATTTTCTGGTGGTAGTAAAAGCATCTAATCGACGTGGACATATATGGAACACACACTCACGTCCGGTAAAGAATAGAGAGAGAGAGAGAGAGAGAGAGAGAGCAGATGGAACACCGCGTCGAATTTAACAATGTGAACGAATGATACAGATGTTAAAATGCGAAAAAAGGGCCCTCGTTCTACTCGAAGACTACCATATGGATATGTGTGTGCATTCTATAATAGTTTACATAGCATATCGTCCATGGGTTCTCTCTCTCACTCATTCCCCCTCTCGACAAAACGGTCGCTTATTATTATTAGGGTTGACTAATAACTTGTAATGCGAGAGAAAGAGATGAAAAAATGGTGGCTATGACACAAGAGTTTCGTTTTCACGACTGTATGTGTGTATATATATATATATATACACGCATATACATCGCTGGATACAAATATGACAAGGACAACGAGGATTTCCATTGATTCTCCGCCTCTTCTGGGCCCACAAAAATGACAGGGGTAAAACACCCGAGGATTTTGATAGGTCCGAGGACAGCGTCAACTCGAGTTGAGGGCAAAAAGCGCGTGCATCGATTGGGGGGCCCTCTTCTATATATCTGCCCTTTTCGTTCCGGTGTGACACCTCGCACCCCTCGTGTGAGGGGACAACCCGCGATTACAGCATTCCCTTTTTTTCCAAGCACAGATAGAAGACTAATAGAAATGAAGGATCGGAAAAAAGGACGCAAGAAACACGTCAGGAGGTCGTGCGACCCGAGATATAAATGGGCGCGGCCACATCTCGTGAATCGAGCTAAAGACGACCATTATTCACGTACGATATTCTGGCTGCCGTCGAGTGTCTGGAAAACACGAGAAGAACGAGGAGGTGAAGAAAAAAAAAAGATTTTGGGAAATGAAAAAAATCGACGATAAAAGGCGAGACAAATCGATTTTTTAATCCATGGTGTACACGCGGTATACGAGAGTACAATTCTATATATAACGGAGATTCTTTATGCGAGATATCGACGATAACCAATAATCGGATGATACGATTGGACCAACAGCCATAATCTTTTTTTTTCTATATATTATATATGTATATGGATATGAATAAATCTGTGGCGCGCTTCAATTCTCCGGAATAAATTGTATACCTATTTTTCTAGATGCGCGACGCGATTAACGCGCGCGTGTGGAAATTCGAATAATCCCGTCCGGATTTGATCCATTTAATCTCGGTCGAGGGTATGATTTTATGTATATATCACATCTTGGATTCACTGCGGGCGGGAGGGGGGTTAGGATACGGAGAGGTAAGCTAAACTTTGCGACGGGGAAGAGACGATTTTCGGGCAAGTAGTAACATACCGTCGCGATCAGACATATTATTAGAGCTCCGATCTTTATGGACTTTAACTGGTATAGATCGAATATTGAACGATAAATTTCCTTGGTAGGTTTTCAATATCACGATACAAATCTTTCAAATATATTCGTAGGAAAAAAAAAAGATACGGCATACATTTTTTACCTCGGGTATGCCGCCAAAAATGAAGTAACAATTACTCGTCGTTGAGACATTGAGTTTGTGAATAAATTTGGAACATTGAAAGATTTTATTTTCTCTCTTTTTCATTTGAGAGTAAAGGAGTCAGATGTCAATTGAAATACCAGAAAATGGATATTTGTATTGATAATTTTAGGAGATAAGAAGTTGGAGGCACCTTGCCATGCCACTCCAAACATAATTTTATGTATATATCACATCTTGGATTCACTGCGGGCGGGAGGGGGGTTAGGACACGGAGAGGTAAGCTAAGCTTTGCAGCGGGGAAGAGACGATTTTCGGGCAAGTAGTAACATACCGTCGCGATCAGACATATTATTAGAGCTCCGATCTTTATGGACTTTAACTGGTATAGATCGAATATTGAACGATAAATTTCCTTGGTAGGTTTTCAATATCACGATACAAATCTTTCAAATATATTCGTAGGAAAAAAAAAAGATACGGCATACATTTTTTACCTCGGGTATGCCGCCAAAAATGAAGTAACAATTACTCGTCGTTGAGACATTGAGTTTGTGAATAAATTTGGAACATTGAAAGATTTTATTTTCTCTCTTTTTCATTTGAGAGTAAAGGAGTCAGATGTCAATTGAAATACCAGAAAATGGATATTTGTATTGATAATTTTAGGAGATAAGAAGTTGGAGGCACCTTGCCATGCCACTCCAAACATAATTTTATGTATATATCACATCTTGGATTCACTGCGGGCGGGAGGGGTGTTAGGATACGGAGAGGTAAGCTAAGCTTTGCGACGGGGAAGAGACGATTTTCGGGCAAGTAGTAACATACCGTCGCGATCAGACATATTATTAGAGCTCCGATCTTTATGGACTTTAACTGGTATAGATCGAATATTGAACGATAAATTTCCTTGGTAGTTTTTCAATATCACGATGCATATCTTTCAAATATATTGGTAGAAAAAAAAAGAGAGGCATACATTTTTTACCTCGGGTATCCCGCCAAAAATGAAGTAACAATTACTCGTCGTTGAGACATTGAGTTTGTGAATAAATTTGGAACATTGAAAGATTTTATTTTCTCTCTTTTTCATTTGAGAGTGAAGGAGTCAGATGTTAATTGAAATACCAGAAAATGGATATTTGTATTGATAATTTTAGGAGATAAGAAGTTGGAGGCACCTTGCCATGCCACCGCAAATATATACCAGCAATGGAGGTTATTACGCGATTCATTTGTCCCTTTCTCTACGTGTAAGGTAAAGAGAGACAGGAGTAACGAATCGAGTTGAGGACAACGAGCGACAAGAGTATACATTGAAGGGTTTGTTCCCTCTTTTTACCGCTTCGCAGATTCCTCGTGGCATGATTGTCTCTCTCTCTCTCTTTATTTCACTCTCCGATTCTCCATGAATTCTCGACTTACTTCCGCAAGAAGCGACACCTGCACAATCCTCTTTGCCAACAAACGCTCGAATGACTTTGCGTCTCGTGGTATTGCTGGCTGCAAATCTTCTTACGTGAACAACTCAATCAAATTCCTTCGGCACTTGCCCGTGGAGAAGTAACCACCCGCTTCTCCCTGCGTCCACCGTTTTGTACCATTCGGCCTATCTCCTTATTTCCCTCCCTTGTTTCTTCTTTTTCTGTTCATTTTCATTTTTTCTTCTATGTATACGATATGTATATATATTTTTTCGTCCCCGCAAACTCTTTGCTGCTAAGATTTATTTACGCGATTCAGTACCGAGGCACTTCGTCATCCTTGATTGTCGGAGAACGCGCCAAGCTGCAGCTCTCAGATTTCATCTCGTGCTCTGCGATTACAATTAAGTGACGTTTTTTTCTTTATATACATGCGAGACGTTGGCTCGCATATGTGTATACGGGCTTCAGATCCCATTATTATTTTATGTTTTTTGCCATTATAATCGGATTTCAACATCTTTTCAGTAGAAAAGGTACTCTGAAATGATAAGGAAAATATTTACAGCATTTCTCTACGGTTTCAGAAATTTCGTGCTGAAATTATTGCGGAATAAACAGCTTCAAGAATTTATGAAACTATTTTTTTTGGTAAAAAATCGACATAAAAAATAAAAGAACGATCGTCTATCAAGAATTAACAATCACAAGAGGCTCTGTATTAAATTATTGCTGCATGATTTTTGATATCAGCATCCACGTGCCACATATCCATGAATATAGAATCTTCTAAAATGATTAGATTATTCCTTCAACAGAGTCCGTCGGATGCCCTTCATTTTTCATACATGCCTACAAACGTTGTTAGGATAATTTTTTTCCTCTGCACAATGATAAATGGCCCCGAAGAAAAGGTTCAGAGGGTTGCGCACAAGGATGTTAAAATTCACTAAATAATATACGGAGAAGTCTCGCTTGTGGCGCGTTCGTGACAGGCATCACCTCGAGAGTCTCCTCGGTGGGTGGTGGTCCCGCAAACGACGAGCTCTCGCGAGCGTGCTATTACTTCCGGCCTCTTGAGTCGCGATGTACTTTTGCAAGTTTCGCTTCATCTTTACCCCGTCCCCGCTGAAGAACTAACTCGCGAAGCTCTCGGGGTATCGTGCGGGGTAGCCCCTCTCCCGGCCCACATGCACATTCTCTTCAAGGAAGAGCTTCGAAGAGTTCGAGACGCTACCACCAGCCGCAGCACCGTAGAACATCGGGGCAATGGGGTGGGGGGCCGCCTCCCACGCGCCAAAGCATAGAGGGACCCTTCTTAAAACCCGTTTCCCTCCTTGCTGTATAGCTGTGATTTGGCTGGCCTAGCTGTGTGCCGTGGAGCTTCGTGGTTAAGCTCCGTTTACGCTGCAAAGTTTCCCTTCCGATTAGCTCTCGCGCGCGCTCTGGCGAACGGTCGGCATGCTCTCTCTATCTCTCTCTCTCTCTAGGTCTGCTCCTTTAAACTCTTCCTTCTCTCCCCTACATATATATATATATATATACAAATATACATAGAGCACTCTTATTCGCTTCTATCGCTCGGAAAACATGGTATACGAAATGGAAAATCCTCTACACACGTCAAGTGCTTAAGTTTACACCACAGCAAAATTAGTTTCCAACGTTTCAAACACGAGAACTACGAATAGTATGTTTCTCACAAACGAGTCTGTTTCGCTGATAAACATTATTGATAATTACTCGATGCATTCCATCATTAGAAGCTAAATTGAGACAATTGGGGGAGTACAGAAATTTGGAATGAGCCCATTTGGAATGAAATTACTTGGGCAAATATATACGATGAGGCAAGTTTAAGTGCATATCATTTTAAAGCTGGAACGTTAACATTTCCCAAGTTTTGCCATCGTTGCGAGCACTACACTCGATGGTCGAAAATGTCCTCGCGAGACAATCTTGAAAATTTGGATTTTTATGAGACTTGGAATTTAAAAACTTGATAACAATTGTGATGGGAGATTTTTTAATTTGAATAGTTGAGAAATAGCATATTTCAATAGATTATATAAAGAATGCCTTTAAAACTTACAATTAATAAAATGTTATATTTGTAGATGAGTCGAAAAACTTGATCTATAGTAACTCAAAGTGCGATGCACACAAGGACATTTCTTTCTCATGCTATGAGAATTTTTCCAACGAATTGTTTATTGTCACGTTCTTCGATAGGAGCGATTTTCCTTCTTGAATTTTGGAATTGCCTCATGCTACCACAGCGCTGTACAAACGAGCGAGTGAGCGAGGCAAGACGGGGTGAGTCCACAAGCATCAGCGGGATATAGAGCACAGCAGAGAGGACATTTCCAAGAGGAGGTGCGAGAGCGCGCTAATATCTCGAGCAAACTCCGGGGGTTCCGAGGCACGGTTGGTTAAGGTGGGCAAACATTGACTGACGGTACCCATCTTTCGCAAGGCTTCCGTGTCAGTTTAGGCACGCTCTCGTGGTGTGGCATCCACCGGTGGGCTACTAATTTGCTGTACTCACGTTACTTCCATTCTCATAGCTTTACAAACGGGCCTACAACGATTATTCAAAGAGTCATATATAATTTATGAAAATATGAGACTTTTTTTTTCAATCAATTGAAAATCGATAATTTGTGGATTAACACACATATATACCCACATGGTTTTCCATTAATTGAGCGAAGGAATTTGTTTTACTCATGAGTAAAGAAAGATTGAAAACGTTAGAGATGTGTTTTTCTTTTATTTGTATAGTGAAAAACTGCATACTAAATTGTTGGCAGGGTCATATGTCGAATGATATAACAGTTGTGACAATTTCTTTTCTTTATATATATGTCGCTGTATCATAAAGTTTGCGATTGAAATAATCCATTGATTCGTTGGCTCGTGACCACTTGTTAAGCCGAACACGCACGTCACTGAGCGTCAAATTATTAGGTCGCCTATAATATACGCGCAGCTTGCGAAATCTTTTGCATATATGTAAGAGGGGTCTCATTCGTATACCATTATTGGTCGCAACAATGAGACGTAATGAATTATCGAACGTTATGATTCATTAATAAATGGAATCGAATAATTAGTTAAGAAATTTCGTTGAACAATTAATGATGAATGAATTAATTTATCAATAAATTAATGAATTATGTAATGAGATTACACAAAGAAGCAAACTGAACATAATCGATCGGAATAATGGATATACAATTGACTTTATATTCCTGCATGTGCGCTCCTTTTATTGATGAATATCTTTTCAAATTAAATTATACTAGAGCGATTAAAAAAAATGCGTTTTTGTTATTTGGTTCTTCCTCGAAAAACTCTGTAGTTCTTAATAAAAAAAAAGAGATCACGCAAAAGGGGATTTGTCGGATCATTTTGACTGCTGCCACGTCAATCTTGAAATGCTGTGAATTTGCGAAACGAAGTTCTGTGTTAGATATACCAAAGTAGGGCTTTGCGATTTTTTCGTCGATGAAACAACAAAATCGTACAAACCGTGTAGAGCTCATGTATATGGCAGGGGTGGCGAAAGAGCAAGAGAGACCCAAATTGGCGAGAGTTATCATAGAATTCCCAAAGGGTTCCGATTGCAAATTAATGCACGTTGGGTGATGATCGTTTCGTTCGTGGTTAGAGACCGTTGAAAAGGCCCTTTGGCAATATCCGAGGAGAGGCCTCTAACTAACGGGTATAGAGAGAACAACACGCACTTTTTTGCACCCTTCATAGACGATTAATCCAGTTTACATGCAGGCGATGGCTAGCCCAGAGAGAATAAGAGAGTGCACCCAAGGGGGCGTACATATAGTTCCCTCGAGGGGGCGCCTTCGTAAGCCGAGAATCCGCACAACCGTCCCCGCCCGCTTAAATATATTCAATTACCGGGATACTCGAACCTGCTCCACACGACTCGCGCCTGTGGTGTTCAATCACTATTATATATATATCAATATATCGTAGTCCACACGGCATTGACCGGACTCGATACATCTTATAGAATGTGTTGATTTAATTTTTATTCATCCATCCTCCCGAAAAAAATTAATTGAGCTCGAAATTTTGAACGAGAAGAGATATCCTGAAATATTTCAACAATTGAATGTTTGCATCAATTTATAATTATTTTATCAAAAAGTATTCAAACTCTTGAATTGTCGCCGGTTAAAAAACGGTCAGATGCTAAAAATAAAAATTTCCTAGCGCACCAAGACCAATCTAGAATTTTTTAATTCTGACTAAACAGAAGATGGAATGGTTAAAAAAGTGTACAATATTGAAGACCATTATGAAGTCTTTTGCCTCCAAGACCCGAATTTGTAGTCGGAACTTTAATTACAAGTTCAATCATAAATTTGAATTGAAAACTTTACATTAGGTAAAGTAGGTAGGTAGGTTTGAAGGTCAAACTTGAGGTTAAACTTATGACTAAAGATTTGGTTCTAAGTATTATTTGCATGATAACCAATTATCGTTTTTAGGTGAGAAAATAATCCAAGATTTATCTCCAATGCTTGAGAATGAATATTTGTTCCATATGAGAAAATAGAGAATGCCGATAATGAATGAAGATGACGCGATGATGACTGTGGGGGAGGGAGGGGCGATTTGGAGTTTCAGCGAGAGCGAGTGAGTGAGAGAGAAAGAGGAGAGAGAGAGAGAGAGAGAGAGAGAGAGAGAGAGAGAGAGAGAGAGAGAGAGAGAGAGAGAGGAGAGAGAGAGGAGAGAGAGGAAGAGAGAGAGGAAGAGAGAGAGAAGAGAGAGAGGAAGAGAGAGAGGAAGAGAGAGAGGAAGAGAGAGAGGAGAGAGAGGAGGAGAGAGGAAGAGAGAGAGGAAGAGAGAGAGGAAGAGAGAGAGGAAGAGAGAGAGGAAGAGAGAGAGGAGAGAGAGAGGAAGAGAGAGAGAAGAGAGAGGAAGAGAGAGAGGAAGAGAGAGAGGAAGAGAGAGAGGAAGAGAGAGAGGAAGAGAGAGAGGAAGAGAGAGAGGAAGAGAGAGAGGAAGAGAGAGAGGAAGAGAGAGAGGAAGAGAGAGAGGAAGAGAGAGAGGAAGAGAGAGAGGAAGAGAGAGAGGAAGAGAGAGAGGAAGAGAGAGAGGAGAGAGAGAGGAAG
>OY769908.1:7357401-7452401 GCA_963669185.1 Dyspetes luteomarginatus
GGGGTAAGCTCGTCGGATAAATCTCCACTCTGAAAGATACCGCGTAAGCCGATACGGCATTCTCGTTTTTTTTTTTATTACAAAAAAGAATATACCCAAGTTTTTCATGTTGTACGACCTGAGACTATACTATCGAACGGTAGAAAAACGCAACGACTCTCTCACTACTGGAGACAGTTCCCATATTCTCACTTGAGATATTTATTTTCGCCCTTCACGGGTATTACTCTCTTTTTTGTGAGAAATTACGAACTTTTTATATATTCTCGATTTTATTTCGTTGCTTTTTCATCATTCGCAATTCAAATGTAAAAACGATTATTATTATTATTATTATTATTAAATCGCATTTACACATTTTACCAAACTCGATGTTTATATTTATCTGTTTATATATATTTTTTAATTTATATACATATAATAACATGTCCTGACTTACTAACTGATTCATAATCGCCCAGCCCAAAACATTGAATTTAGAAATTTGGTCGGTAGTTTTATTTTATTATGTAGATACTTATTGAGAAGGGATTTTTCGAAATTCAACCCCTAAGGTGGTAAAAAGGGGTAAAATGTTTTTAGACTGATTCAACGCGTACGAGACCGCGAGCAGCAGCTAGTCATTCATATAAATCGTTACATTAATGGATTGAAACAACTTTGAGAGCACACTGATGGAGATGATTAAGTACCACGTACTGTAGAAGGAGTTGATCGCAATTTGTAAAAAATATACTAAAGTCATTGATAGATAAAGGCTTATAAAGGTACGTAGCTTTATATAGAATGCGTGTAAAAGCGACACGTTTAGCATTCTAAATGACATATAGCCAGGGGTTCATGCTATGATATACGTACTGACACGTGTGTCATACCCCCATATTCCCTGGGCTTATGCCTATATATAGTTGTATATACTATATCCACATCTCAGTTAGCATTGAACCGTTGCAAACCTGTCATTATCGCACCCTTCATGCCAGCAATTTCTATCTCTGACGAGTGGAAATTTCATCGAAAGTGACGTTTTTTTTTTTTTACTTATTCCCTCACAGAGCGAATTCACGTTTGGACAAAAAATTGACTTTTTCAAAGTTCAAATGTCTTAATAAGATATTTTATCGTTCACTATGTCTGTGCCAAGAGGAGAGACATAATATATGACTTGAATTAGAAGAAAAAAGTAGCTTTGAATTGAAAATTCGTTTGAAATTTCGTAATATTGTTAAAATATTGTTTTAGGATAGATCATTTTTTTTTTTCGAGATTAGTTTCTCTCACTCATTTGCTAAATTAAAAACCCGAAGTAAATTTCTCAAACCTTTTTTTCGAGCTAGACGAAAATATCGATGTGAAGCAAATCGTGAAACGTTTTCCGGGCACAAGATCTTGATATTCAACCCTCTACATGAATTCCGATCGCGACGTACGTTAAATTGGCCGTTACATGAAAAATGACTGGGAAGCGAGCGAGGGATACAGTGGAAAAAAAAAAAAAAAAAAAAAATTAGGAAAAAAGCAATTTCTCGGCGATCATTGCCAATTACGATCGTAACGAATTCTAGTGCAAATTGCCTGACGCTTTTGAGCCTTTTGCCACGGAGAGGAAAGAGCCACGCGTCTCATATACGCGAATGGGGTGACGTGTTTTGCGTGTGCTAGAAATCCTAACCCCCCTCATACATACACAAACACAAACACAAACACACACACATACATATATATATATATATATATACAATGAAATATCTTGGCAGCAGTAGAAGTGCGTGTTATACGCGTTATAAGAAGAATCCGTGTCGCTCCGCGCCGTGGGAAATGTTGGCGCTTTAGGCCACAGGAGAGCAAAAAAACATCGTGTGACACGCGTGTGCGCCTTCAACTGACAGCTTCATCGTTCGCTAACGCGTTCGCAATGTTACAACCTACTTAACGTGATCTGATAACACACAGTCTCTCTTTCTCTTTCTCCCTTTCTTTTTCATTATAATGTTTCAACCCCTTAAGCCACGCGTACGCCACACACACGTCCCCAAGGATCAATATAAAAGCTTAATATATATATATATATATATATGCGATTTATGCCGACAGATTTTGATCGCGCTCTGGTTTTCAACGCCTCGTATATATATAACTCAAGTGTCAATTCGTTGACTACTTTGATACGAATTTCCTAGCGACGTTTTTAAGAGGATCCAAATACGATGGGAGTCAAGTGCATTTCTTTTCCACGTTGAGAATAAAAGTTATGTTTTGATTGCAGATTAATACGAAAAGAATTGCCGTAATATTTTTCGATATTTTGACAATTTTTTATATGTCGATCACCGAGTTAAAAATATTGTTGAATCTACTAAATCAGCATTTGCGGAGGTTCAAACGAATCTTTCGTTGACTTGACAAACTTTCAAGTTGCCCCAATGTCATATTTTGGGTTGAGTTAGCCTACCCATATTTTGGGATGGTTCGGCCAACGAGAAATTCGTTTGAACGCCCGTATGAACGTCAATTTAATAAATACAACAATACTTTTTTCTATTTTCATAAGTTTTTGGTTGATGGATCGTCTCAATTTCAGTACGAAAGTTACAGGCAGATGAGAAAGATGGGACTGTAAAAACGGTAAAAAGTAATATACAAAAATAACATTTACAAATTATAATATATACATAGATACATCCCGAATTCCTGGGCGTACATACGAGGAAAATATATGCCGCGTATAACTAACTATCGTCACGCAGGACTAGACAGCAAAGAGCGCGTCCAGAAAGTCTCCTCTCTCTCTCTCTCTCTCTCTCTCTCTCTCTCTCTCTCTCTCTTTCTCTTTCTCACTCTCACACCGTCTCATTCCCTTTCACACATACGGTATATAAAACTGAATTAAAAAGCTTTATACTGGTATCACTGCGCACATAGACTTTTGTATATAGAACACGACAAACTCACCGTTTGCCCTGGTTCGTAAAAGGTAAACGGAAGCTGTTGTTGGCTGTTGTTGGTGCTCATCGTTGTCGCCGTCTTCGTCCTCCCCGTCGAGGGATGGCTCGAGATACAAATTACATTTAAATAGAACTCGTGGAACGTGCGGCATTCGCAATTTGAGAGCCAAGAGAGGGACGAGTGTCGAGAAGGTGCTGACTGCGTCGAGGCGGGGGTATTCCGGGGGTGGACCAAGGCACGAGAGACAGAACGGGGAGAGTAGAAAATGCCGCGTGGCGACGCTTCCCGAATCCCATGATCACACGCAAGTGGGGTGAGGGGGTTAAAACGCGAGAGGGAGAGAGAGACATGGAAAAGAAGAAGAAAGATAGAAAATGCAAGAGAGAGACCGGATGAAGCTATGGTTGGGTATCGTGTTGAGCATAGTGGTGGAATCGCGGGGGTTTGTTGCGAGGGATGGTTGCGTTAGCCCTAGCAAAAGGGAGAGTCAGAGAGAGAGAGAAGGAGAATTCTCTCACTCGATGCCGGGCACGTATAATCACAGCTTTTAATCTGGTGCTTCTACCCTGACGGTGGAACAGCCTCGAAGGGTGGTTTTTGGAAATACATACATATAATATATATATATAATGCTATATATATACACATTGTACAGTATGCGATATAGAAGAAAGAGCCTAGCCAGCGGGATACGTGGAGAGATACAGAGAAAGAGAGGGATATGAAGAGTCCTGAGTGTTGAGAAAGAAGGAGAATGTTGAATTGAGGGAGAAAAGAGGATAGAGAGGAGGAGCAAGCGAGGGTATAGCGCGATATTTAGCAGGACTCCGCAGGGGTTCCACTGTAAAAAATAAAACGTGGGCGGCGAGAGAGAGAGAGAGAGGGGGAGAGAGTCGAATGAACGCCACGCGTCCGACTTTATTGCCTCTCGTACGCCGCGACGAGAAGAAGAGTAGAATGCTGGTGTGTATGGCCCTTGGCTAGAGAGCAGCCGTATCAAGAGTTCGGGCATCCCTTGACAATATGTATAGGATAAAGTTGGGAAATATGGAACACCAAAATATTTCTGCCCGTAAAGTCGGGGTCCCAGTCGTGGACACTGTACCTGTTTATTCATGGGTCATGGACACTTTTATAAACGAAGAATAGAAGTTTGAGACAGATGAAAATATGATTTCCTGTGAAGTATCGATGACTGGCACACCATCCATGACTGGATTGGGATTTTAATAAGGCGACCTTGTAATCTCTACCAACAAAGTCCAATCCACAGGTGTATAGATTGACCGAAAAGTTATACCGTAACTTTTAAAGCCCGAAATTCAAATATGAAGAACAAAAATTCTTAGATTTATATCTCAGTGCTGCATTGCATACTTTTTCATCATTTTATGGGTCGAACGAGCTTGATCATTTTATAAAGAACACACTTTGTGATATAGGTAATCACTAGAAATCCCGAGCAAACGTTTGAAAGCTCGAGACTTTCACGATTTTGCCGATTTTATAGAAATTATAGAACTGCAATCGTCCAAAAAATTGACAGATGTAATTATCTTTAATAGCGGATGGCTTGAAATTTTTACTACCAGCCATTTGTATCTACTGTCGAAAAAATCAAAAAATATGGTACTATTGATATTTTTGCAGCGTTGCATTTATTGTAAAAAATTGCTCGTGTATATCGGTGTGGGCCATATTCCCTGACATGATGGTGATGCGGGAATCCCCGTCGTGCAATTTTGCATACAGGCTCATTGGGCTACGGGAACTCTTGCATCAGCCACCTAGTGGATTACTCGCCAAAGAGTTCGAAGATGAAGCTAAATTGGGGACTGAAAAGAGAGATCATCTCTCAGGATCTTGAGAAGCCACTGCATGTGGCAAAGAATTATATTTAAAGAAAAATAAGACACAGTAGACGCTGAAGGTCTTGAGTGAAGATATGTCTGTGAGAATCAAATCGGCAAATCATCAAAGAATGCGTGTATCAGAGTACGAATGCTGGAAGTACGGGAATAAAAAGGAATGCGAGAGAGAGAGAGAGAGAGAGGAGCTGGAGTGAGGGAGAAAAACTGTCGATTCGGGTAAACGGTCGCGGATTCGTTCAAGCGAGAACTCGCAAGAACCCGAATGGACGGAAAGGCAACGAAACTAAAAAGGAAAAAAAAGAACCCAGAGAAAAAAATAAAAATTCGGAATATCAGAGAGGGAAGAGATGAAATGAAGGAATATCGAGGATGAAGCGTGTGCGCGGAGTAGAGTGCGGAGAGCGAGAGACCGTGATCATGGACATATTTCGTGGCGTTCGTTCGACCGATCGATCGAGGTACTCGCGATTTTGGTCACGAGAGAAAGATAGATACCAGGTGACGAAGGAAGAAGGTCTGCGGCTGGACGGAGCAGTCGGAGAGATCGTTGGGAGATAGGCGCGGGCGTGCCTTGAGTTCATTCTCCGACAGAGAAAACGAGGATGGTATTACGGTGCCGAGGACGAGGATTGAAGAAAAATAGAGGACAAGCAAGGAGAAAAAGAGGGGCGGAGGAGGGAAAGGAAAAAACTCGCAATCGCGTATCCCACGTCGTCGTTTGCTTCCAGAAACAATGCCGCCTCGAGAGTAGAGAGGAGATGCCAAGAGAGGACACGAGACACACGCGTAAGGCGATACTTCGTCATATTTCTCGGCAGCGAGAAAAAAAAAGGAGACTTCTCGTCGACTGTTCCAACAGAAAAAGGTCGAGAATTGAGTGTGTGTGTTGGTCATCATCTCAGATCTTTCGCGATAGATCGATCGATATATGGAGCTACGTGCGGCTTCGTATATATATATATATATATATATATATATATATATATATAGGCATATACATATATGCAGCGACAGAGTGTACATATAGGAGCTCGCTCGGCTGCTCATCGAATGAGACAACCGACCACGATTTCAAGCCCTCCATACGAGAACAGCTTCCATTGAAAAAAGCATGGCCTTCAGCAGAATTTTTTATGTAGGGTGAGTTTAACCAGCCCTATCAGCCCACCTTTTACTTCGATGAAACAATTATAATCGTTAATCGAATCTCTATATTCCGATATGTTTGCATAAGCGTGAAAACGGTTTCAATTCAACCTCAGATATTCTCTGGATTCCCCGGTAAAGTAATTTTTTTTCCTTCGATATTCACTTGTTACATATTTGGTAAAAAATGATGCGCCGTTTATTGTGAAATATATATACGAAACGCAAATGTGGTAAAAAATGGTCCACTTAAAATTGTATTATTATATATATTATAAGTGACAAATACGCGTATAGCACACCTATATACACGTAGAAAATATTTTTTTTCGTACGACATATATA
This sequence comes from Dyspetes luteomarginatus, assembly GCA_963669185.1. Classification (NCBI taxonomy): domain Eukaryota; kingdom Metazoa; phylum Arthropoda; class Insecta; order Hymenoptera; family Ichneumonidae; genus Dyspetes; species Dyspetes luteomarginatus. The sequence goes on from OY769908.1 coordinate 7,363,710, forward strand.
TATTTTTGTGAACAAATCTGAAGGGTTTGAAATATAGTTTCGATTTTAAGATTTTGCACGTGAGTGAACATTTTGAATTGACGCGCGAGACGTGATCAGAGCAGGAATGCTGGTATCTCGTACCGTAGACGAATTATTATGAAAATCAAGTGTGACTCCGGATAGAAGTGGGGATGGCGATCACCTCATGATCACCTCACGAGGTGTGAGATCGCTCTCTTTCGCTCCGGGGCCACCGTCCAGCTTATAGGTCCGAATTCATCAGTTGTCTTCGACTTATTACTGGACGAATTTTCTCTTGGACTCGTTTTGGTTTTACAATCGATTCGATATATCGAGATGACCACCCAATTTTTTGTCATCAATTCAAGGAATCTATACCACTGTGAAGTCGAAGAGGATGGAATATTAGCCCCGGGGATAACGAAAGAGCCACCGAGGGATATTCGCACACGAAAAATTATAAGTAGTTTGACTTTCATGCTCGATACGTACAATTCTCATTAAAGCTCAGGAAAAGACATTACGAGGTATGAAATATACCGAAAATATTAACGAGGGATTACTCATCGAGTAATCAGAGTAAATAAATGTGTCCAATTAGGATATTATATGTCGTGATTAATTGAGCCTGATAATAAGGCAAATGCATATCTTATGTAAACAAAAACAAAAACAGAGAAGAAATTGTTTCTCACGAAAAGAAAAATTATAACGAATAACTTATATAACGAAAATATGGAACATGAATAAAACGAGAGAAAATGAGAGAAAAAGAAAACTGTGTTTGTAGATAAAACAAAAACAAAATTGTTATATGTGTTAAGAAAATAAACTTACATGCAGTACTGTCTTGTTTGTGTGATAACTTTCATTAAATTGTGAAAGTTTTTCTAATCATTTCATCTCACAGAGTTGGCATATAGAATGGAAATATTTAAAGGATGACTAATCTTGAAAAATTTCATTAACAAAATTTGTTTTACTAATGTCTGTAATCTCCCCAGGATTGTAGCTGTAGCCGACGTGTGCCCTACTATTGTATCGCATTCCCATGAAGGCACAGGAAAATTGTCGAAAACCTGTGCCGATACAATCAGCTCTTTCGATAGAGTTAGCCCTTCCTACAGGGAACCATCAGACTCTGAAAAGATAACCCTCCTGCTCAGCGATTTGTTGGGCCAGCCAGCACGCGGCTAAACGGTCACCGATTCACCTACTCATTGCGCCGAATACTACACGTCGATCACATAAGGAAACAATTTTTCATTACATATAATATTTAAAATATTTCTTCCCCTCGCATTTAATAATTGTGCATAATGTCTATCCTCATTGCGTCAGACGAGTTTTCAAAGCGCAATTTTTGCAACATAATGTGGTTCGTATTAAGAAATTGCCTTAGTCTGTCGTTAAATTACCTATTCGCCCTAAATAGAATTGAGTAAAACAAGAATTTTCGGTACATTCTCGATTATTCTTATTGTTAGTTTCTTATTCCTGGGAGGAATTCAGTAGAAATGCGTAACGCGCTGGCTATTGTCGTGAGGGAGTGAAGGAAAAGCGGAAAATAGTGTGTGGACGGTCCACCCAATCTATACTGCCGAATTAATCCAACGACGTATTTATTCTCCCGTCTGTATAGGCTTTAGTGCCTCGCGTATTCCTCAGCCGAGAATCGCCCGGACGCATGATCGCTGATTAAAAAGGATCTCGTCGGCAGACTCCGGGAAACCAGGGCAGGATATAGCAAAGACGGGGAGCACATGGAGAGACTGGGAGGAAAGAAAAAGATGTGCCACGTTCTCGGAGTGTGAGAACGAGTCCCGTTTCGCGTGGGGTGTCCTGCCGATTTCTCAAGAAGTGTCGGATAAGAAACGTTTCAGAGAGACAGTGAGGAGTGAGAGAAATGCGAGAGAATCGCAGACAGCTGGAGGAAAAACTGGCACAGAGACATTGGCCATTTAACAAAGGACTGGAGGCAAAACTCAATTTTTTTTCTTGCTATTTTACACTCACACAGTTCGTCATTTAGTATTAAGAAAAACAAGCTTGTATCTACTGATCGGACAATAAATACTGTTGGTGAAAAATATACAATTTAGCATTCACTCATTATATCTTCGAGCAACAATAATCACTTTTTAGCACCATTTTTTTTTTTACATCGTTCATGAATTTTATGTTGCAAACAACTGTATAATAGTAATCTTCTTGCAACAAATGATCAAACAAATGAGGATATATATAGTACCACTTTACACAAACAGATGGGGTAGTTTTTCGATTAACGATTACTTTATTGAATCATCCAATAATAGAAATCACCAAAAAATGCTATTCTGGCCTTGCAACAAATGATCAAATAACGAGGATATATATAGTACCACTTTACACAAACAGATGGGGTAGTTTTTCGATTAACGATTACTTTATTGAATCATCCAATAATAGAAATCACCAAAAAATGTATTCTGGCTTTTCACGCATAGAGTTCGTCGTCTTTTTCAAATTGCATGAAAATGAAAAAAAGTATTATTAATGTATTGTACACCAGGTCGAGTAAATAAAGAGGATGTGGAGTTCCACGTTATGCAAACACCTTTTGTAATTTACCGTCTTATAATTAGTCTACTCTGTATCATTGAATAACTGTAGTGATTGAAATTATTTTCGTCCTTTTATGTTAAACAAGTTTCACATTCCATTTAATGTGTAAGACGCCATTTACCGATGAGATGCCAAAGACTGTGCGTTTCAAGACGAGAAAACTTTTGAGAGGATAAAAGAAGAAAAAGTAGCGAGCTGCGGAGGTGGAGAAAGAAACGAAACTGCGAGCTGAAGAGTCGAGAAAGAAGAAGATATAGAAGAAAAGTAAGTAAAAGAAGAAGAAGAAGAAGAAGAAAGAGAAGTGGAAGATGAAGTAGAAGACTGCTGTTGCCTTTTGCGAGGGATGGTATATACCATGCCGTAAAAGTCGACAGTGCCGGTTCGGTGAGAAATACATAATGCAGTAGCCGGACGACTCCGACACCCCCTAACTCACCCTCTAGTCGTTCCTACCCCCCTACCCCCCCCCCCCCTATATAGCCAAGCAGAAGGAAGCAGAGCCGGGGAAGATCTCGCCGAAGGAAGAGAAGAGAACGCTGGTAGCCAGTACCGAAAATGTATATATATATGTAGCTTGGGCATGAGAAACCGGCGAACCGCGAGCGCAAGGACTGCGAGATCGGAGAAGAAGGGTGGGTTGCATTGATTTACGCGGGTAGAACGAGCAAAGGGTGTCGCAGCCTCACTTCTCTCGCTTCGGCCAACGTTAGAAATCCAACGAGAGAGAGAAAGAAAGAGAGAGAGAGAGAGAGAGGGAGAGAGAGAGAGAGAGAGAGAGAGCAAGGACGTGGGGCCAACAATTCACTCGCTTCGGGTTTCTAAGCCCATCCATTACGTAGCCGGCATTGTTGCGGTTACTTTAGCACGTCTATCGAATTCACATAGCGGCGCGGTGTCCAATGTTGAAAAAAAAAAGTGTAACTCTGACTTCGAAAACGAGATTTTTTTTCAATGACGATCATTAAAATGTTTACAATTGAATTTTTCATTTCAATTCTACAGTTTATTCATAACCTTAAATAATAAAATGAGCGATTCTATATAAGTTCGTTGCTGAAAGTTACCGTTAAAAGTAAACAATGGTGGATAAATTTCATGATTGCTAAAAAATGGAAATATTTATAATCGATTTTTGCCAAATTCTGTCTGATTTTGTTTTGTACTCTACGAATTATGAAAATTCAACGGTATATTCTGTATCTAATCTTGAGTCGATTTCATTCGCTAGAAAATTGAATCGTTCACATTAAATTTCGTAAATCCAGTCCGCTTTTTCGCTACGAATTGTTAAATTTTATAGTCAAATGTACCCTAACCAGGAATGAATTTCATTTATCCCCCCAAGTCGATGATTTTTCTCCCAGCACAGATAAGTATATCGTTTCGTTCAATAATGGTATGTATATAGAAGGGGGAACTTTGTCGCGAGATGTATCTCTCGTTGACCCGAAACCGCTTTTCTCGGGGCGTGTCCTGTGTCATGCACGTAGCTTTTGGCGAGAGATTTTTGGTAGGGGTCGAGATTCGGGCACAGCTTGTATATTTACTGATATACACACAAACACCAGGGATATATATAGGATGTAATACAAGCTCGAAGGGTTCGGGGTCTTGACCATTTACGCTTGTACGAATAAGTGGGTACGCAAAAGCCGAAGAGACTATTAATGACTGCAGGATATGTACTCTCCATTCTCTATATAGCTCCAGAGGGGTTTGATTCTCTTTGTCGCTCTCTTTGGATGACTCCGAAGTTTCCTGACTGCGAGAGCAGCAACACCGCTGTGAAAAGTTTTCCCACAGAGTTCAACCAGCAGAGATACAGAATAGATGCTATATTTATCAGAACTATTATTCTACATATATAGATTTAAGTCGGGGAATATGGACCACCAAAATATTTCCGTCACTGGAGCCCAAATCGCCTCTAGTATCAGCCAGTATGAAAATTCTTCTGACAGATACGGTCTAATATAAATACTTTTGAACTTTATTTTACATTCATTTTCGACATTTTTTGCGGTTTGGTACTCAAAAGGACCACCTGATTTCGTAATCTTGGATCCGATTTGAATTACAAGATTAAATTAATAATCAACTTAATCGATAGTTATTGATGATTACGCTCGTGATTCATCCTTTAATACTTGAATCCATATTCATTTCATGATTCACGAGTGCTTACCTCTACAGTTTGGTATGTTGAGAAGAAGAAATTTACAACATCCTCGAATAGGTAATCGAAGTGTTCAAGTGACTCAAGCGAGAAATGAAGGTGAGCGGATGATTTAGTTAATGAAATAAAGGATACCGAAGTATATTGACGATGAACATTGACGGATACATGAAATAAGAGCAGTACCTAAAATTAAGTGCTGGCCGCAAGTGAATGTCAATGATTCTACGTATGCACAATAATTGGTCCATCATGCCGAACCATAGTAATATTAAATTAAGGGAAACCGGTTGAGGCTACCATTAATCTTTTTATTCCTGGCATCGTCATTGGGTTTCATTTATATTTTCGTTAAAATGAATTTTTGTGTGAAAAATTACTAATTCATTTGATGAAAATGAACCATATTCCCCAACTTTATCCCATGTATCTGTATCAAGAGAAATGAAAACCGCGCGTCGACGTGGGAGTGTGCGTGATGATGATGGCGCCAAGTGTACGAGAGACCGAGGTGCGAGCAGTAGAATCGACACGAAACTCGACGTCAACCCCGGGCGAGCAAAACCCGACGAGTGTGTGACCGTACCGGTCGGGGATGGCTGACTCGACAAATGTAATCTCACTCTCGCCAGTGGTTCTTCGAGCATTAATCCATATTTCTGACTAATAATACACAACATTTTCCTACACATCATTGATAATTTATCGATAGCAAAAAAAAAAAACAAAATAACAAATGATCTCCCAGCACAATGAGAGTAGTAAAACTTTTTTTTACTACTCTCATCTCAATTCTTATGATAAGAAAAAAATATATAATAAACGATCAGTGTAACAATGAGAGTAGTAAAAAAAAGTTTTACTACTCTCATTGTTACACTGATCGTTTATTATATATTTTTTTCTTATCATAACAATTGAGATGAGAGTAGTAAAAAAAAGTTTGGGTTTGGGAAAAACAATGTTTCATCATTTCACGTAAATTCTTACGATAAGAAAAAAATATATAATAAACGATCAGTGTAACAATGAGAGTGGTAAAAAAAAGTTTTACTACTCTCATTGTTACACTGATCGTTTATTATATATTTTTTTCTTATCGTAAGAATTTACGTGAAATGATGAAAAATTGTTTTTACCCAAGATTGTGGAACGAGGGAGGGAAAGGGTGAACGGAGTTGAGAAAAACTTGCTAGATGGTTGAGTGAAACAAGATGTTGAGAGTTTCTTTCACTTTTAGGTCTCGTTGTCGCAATACGAAGACTGGAGAACCCCTGGCGGGGGTGACCAGTGGCGCGAGTAAACCAATAACGCGGCCGCCAACCCTCACTCCCCTTCGCTAGATTCAAATCCCGGTATGTGCGGACACGTTAACGTCATACGGGATTTCCACGTTTCGCGGAACATTTCGCGGATCTATTCATCCGCGGGCGTTTTCGCATCCCCCTCTTCGATGTGTCCAACGAGAGTTACAACTGCATACATTCTTCTTCCCTATCATTTTGTTTCTCTTTCTTCTTTAACGGCTCTCATTTAGCCATCAGCCGCTTGCCAACTATAATTATTTCCATTAATTTCTATAATAATCTTTTTTTTTTTGTTTTATATTCAATCTTTCTTTCATTCTACTCTATTTCCGGGCAAGCTTTCTTCATGAAGAAATTTCAACGACACGCAAGATTTTCACCGATAATGGGTTGCTATTATAATTTGTAGTGAATGCGAGATAAGAAGCAACGAGGAAATTCAACAGAGAGAAAGAGAGATAGAAAAGGATTGCGACGGCAAATTGTCAGAGTGAGTCTCTGGTTTTCCGAAAGCGAATCTCGTGAAATGTAAAAGGGAGAAATCGAAAACGCGGAAAAAAGTATAAAAAAGTTGAGAGAGAATACTGCTTGGAATTGTGAACGAGGAAGAGAGAAGCGCGTGAGAAAGAAAAAGGAGAGAGAGAGAGAGAGAGAGAGAGAGAGAGAGAGAGAGAGAGAGAGAGAGAGAGAGAGAGAGAGAGAGAGAAGGGAGTAAAAGGAGCGAAAGGTGTACCGAGCGTATCCAATTTGATGGCATTACAATAACGGGGGTAATGTCTGAGAATAATGAAATTTCCCCCCAATCACCACGACTCGCTTCGAATATGTTCCCGTAGCTCTGCTGCAGAGGGCTTGATGGCATACCATCGCGTCGACTCCTACACCGCCTCTCTCGCTCTCTCTCGCTTCTCTCCTCTTCTCTCCTCTCTCTCGATGCCACTCTTCATTCTCCTCCCCCGTCTTCTCTATGTATTCCTCATCCTTGCAAAACTCACTCTTCTCTCTCTCTGTCTCTTTCATATACTCGTCGCAACTCTCCACCATTGTCATTTTCCTCATTTTTCCTCATCTTGCGTCCTTTTGGTATTTCATTCTCGTATTTATAAATGCAGCCGACAAGCCCTAGGGACAAGGAAATACAGTTTGTGCGCTGAATTTATTCGTAAAATTGTCTCTGCGAATAGGGAACGAAAATGAAATGAGTGTGCATAATAGACGAATTTTTGTTTTTCTTTAAATCGATTGTAGCCAATAGAATACGAAAGGCCATTAACAAATTCACAAAAATAACTTTTGATAATGGAGGTTCGAGTTGTTTGGAACAAATGGAAAAGTATCAAACAGAAATTTCATTGAGATGACTGAGTTTGCAATCTTTCTTAATCGATTTTTTATACAATGAGAAATTAAGTCATTCAATTAATTGAACGATGTATTATATGCGGTGGAAAATATATAATCCGGTCATTAAACTGTGTATGAAATTAAAAGAAGATTCTTATTATTGATACAATCGTACGGCCATCGAATAAATGATATTCTGTCATATTTTAACATAAAATCACATGTCAAGGAATATTATTATCATTAAAATAACATACAGGAATATATTTTAACATAAAATGTTCATCTATTTGTTATTTTATTCAACGAACAAAATATGCATTTGTTATGCTGTCATGTCACATAAAAAATAAATCAATCGGTTTTTACAGATGATGAGGAAAGGGATAATTTGATACGTTTCCAGGTGTTTTTAGAGCAAATTTAAACGGCGATTGTAGTGAGATTGTTCATTGAACTTTCTCGAAAAAAGGTCGGCCATTTTTAAAGACTAATTCCATTACGTATCACAGGGCCAAAAACTACATAGTTGCTAGGAATTCCTGTTAACAGCAATTGGGGCAAATGTTCCACGTCAGACAGAAAGTTCCTCGGTAAATTAGTAGATTTACAAAATCATTTGAAAGCATTCGAGGCTCGAAATATATTTAATAAAATCCAATGTCCCTATACAGTGGAACTGACAATATTGAATTTCACGCGATATTGCACGATCAATTTAAATTTATCTTATAAAAAATAAAAAATTCTTAAGTTTTTACGGTGCTTTCTGATCGTTTGTAAAAACTTTTGTGTATGCAGTCGCTCGAGTGCAGAGCCTGCTATTGCCTACTCGCCAACTATATATTGCGTTGGTGAAGTTTCCATGATGATAAATTCTTTTCCCGGAGTATATACATAGGTATATATATATATATATATATATATATATATATATATATTTATGTGTGTGTGTACACGGAGTCGTCCGTGTTTCTCTTATAATAGAATATTACACGGGCCATTAAAGAAACGTTAATCTTGGCCACAACAAGAGTTGGCGAGAGGCTGCCCGAGAGAGAGAGAGAGAGAGAGAGAGAGAGAGAGAGAGAGAGAGAGATGCGAACGAGCAGAAAGAGGCCGGAAAGGCGCACCGGGATGTTCGAATCTCCGGCGGATTAACCGTGACGCTTTGATCCTTTTCGTGCCCGTTGCCCTCGCAGACGCGCGCGCACCCCCTCCGGCTAAATTCCCAAACCACCCAGCAAAAGCCCTCATGATTCCCTCTTTTACCCTCTATTCTGACTTTGAGACTGTACACACGGACTCTACTTATGCTGGAGGGGCACTCGGGCAATTTGTTAAAACAACTTGAAAAATTCTCACTTTTCTCTCACGTTGCGCGATTCATCAAACACTAGATTTATTTTAATATCGATGGAATTATAGACGAAAACTGCGGAGAGAACATTCCAATTGACTAAAAAAATTAATTAAAAAAAAACTCTCATATTATCTGCTTTTTTCTCTTCATTTATCGGAAAGGGCACGTTATACAAATGCAAAATCATTCCAAGTGGCGGTATATGACCAGATAATTTTCAACAATTGTTGTAAAAACAAAAACTGCCACTTTCTTCGAATAAGCCATTATTTTTCGAGAATTCTCTTACATGTTTTTTTAAATTCAAATGATGCTCATCTCTGCTCGAATTTTACGGAAATCTAATCTGAACACTCGCCAGAAAAATCTGCGAATTTTTAATTAATATATAAATGCGATAAAATGATTCGTTTATTATTTCAAGTTCCATTATTGTTAAGAAAAAGTGCTTGGACGGATTGAAAATCGATGAAATTTGTTTCGATAGAAAATTCTTGGTGAATAATAAGCAGCCAGGTCTTGCTACAAGTGTCGAATATTCTTTAAACGGAGTATTATTTGAAAAACGCCCCGAAGTTTTAGTCGAACGAAGAAACGAGAAAGAGCATGGCGATGGAAGGCTCCTCCTCGCGAGTTGTGGAAGCAGGAACCCTTCTATGAAGTTTTGCCACCCTACGCGCGAGAGGCTTATACGCGACGTCGACGACGTAGGGTGACATGAGAGCGTCCCCTTTTCCGAGCACCTCCTCGTAGCCATTACGAGAGAAACGCGCGAGAGGCACGAGAGATACGGAAGCGTCCGTGTTGCCATACCGAGGGGTCGAAGAAAGAAGAAGATGAAGGAAAGAGGGTAAAGGAAAAAACGAGGCGTAAGAAGAAACGAGACGAGCGAGGGTGAGCTAGAGGAATGAAGAAAGAAGTTCGTCGCGGCGCGACCCTCTTTCTTGAACATTTTTTCCGTTGAGCAAGTCGACAGAGAGAGAGAGAGAGAGAGGTCCTTTTAGCCACCGTTTATTGGACGCATGCAAATTTCCATGGCAACGCGTAGGGTCCTGCGAGCTTTTCGGTCCATCGAAACACTCCATGGCATCTTCGCTCTTTTCCGAAATATATATGAGTTATGGCACATCTGTACATTTCTCGTTCTTACATGCGCGTATATCAAACTCGCTAAAGTGTAAAAAACAATTGAATCCAAGCTTGTAAATGGGAACTTGATGAAATACTAAATTAGAATTTTTTTCTCGTCAGTTATGAAAAAAAAAAAAAAAAATACTCTTCAAGTGACTATATCAAAGACATACATACAAAACTGAAAAAAGTATCAAAAGCAAAGAAATCCAATTTTGTGAACGCGAGAACTCGATGAAAATTTAATTAAAATTATATATCGTCGGTTAACGAGAAAGAAAATGTAATTCAAGTGACTTATGCGGGTATGAAATTTAAGAAAAGAGCAAAGAACAAAGGAACTCAGACTTGTATACGGCGGAGCTCGATTGAAAGTAAATTATACATCTATCGAGATTTTTATCAAATTATATATAATAATTATCTATAGACAGTTGCAAGAATCAAGTATAGTTTTTGTGACTTCAGGAACGTATATATAACGCAAAAAAGTACAAAGAACAAAAGAATCAAAACTAGTGAGTGGAAGCTCGATAAAAAAATAAAAAATCGATTGTAATTGCAATGAGGAATATATTTTTTTTAAATATGTAGATGTATACTTTGGTCACGTGACCACTATGCCAGTGCCACCGGTGGGCGAATTTTCGAAAGCGCTTATTACCGATATACGCACCGATAGTGCGTCATCTCCGATCTTTGTCGAAAAATATACAAAATTTATCTTTCTTATATTATCATCATGATCTTCCTTGATGAACAAATATTTCTATCTTACATAATTACGTATCCGTTGATATAGTTACGCGAAAGAAACTACAATTCTCGTGACTAAATCTCAATGCATAAATCTCAAAAATACTTTCAAGAAGAAAGAAATCCATCATTGAGATTGATACTAATTTTAAGTACGTAAAACTAACGAAGTGTCCAGTCTCATAGTTAATCCGAAGTTCATATTTTACTCCGTAATATTCCCTGTATATTTTCACCCTCTGCGAAACTCGAAAAAAATTTCGCACCCTCAGATAATTCTCGATCTTTCTCGCCAGCTTATATACATACGTATCCATGTATGTAAACGTAGTGACGCAATGCATTGTACACGAGTACGAGACAAAGCGATGGTGTTGACAATAGAATTTCGCCTGTACCATCTCCACCCTTCTATCTCTCGTCGTCCGAAGTTATTTTCTCCGTGTGTTTATACACACGCGAAAAGCTGCTCAATTACCCAGCATACTCTGCGGCATACTTGATTTACCATCATAAGGTTTGTAAATAAGCATGGATTTCGTCGAAGAGGAAAATTTTCTCTTTCTTCCATGGTTTGATAAAAACAATATTTTTTTTTTTTACATTGCGTATCCCCGGAAATATAATACGTATATGTATAATTTGGTACTCACACTCGGTATATTGTCGTTAGTGCATACACCTTCCTGTAACAATCGATCTCTTATTTCCCACGCAAATATCGATGGGCACTCGCTCTTGTAGAGAGAAATTTTTCCCACTACCTCGGCAGTCGCGACTCTCGGTTTACTACCACCAATAGCTCGGGGTCTTATCGAGCCAGTCTCATAGTACCTGCAACAATAATAATTTGCGGTTCAATTCAGTAGGGAAAAATGCCTGAGTAAAATTTGTGAGCCGCTCCCACAACAATCTAAGACTGGGATCGAATCATGTTCGAGTAAAATATCATTTTATAGATAATTCACTAACCAATAATTATAATTATGATGCTATTATACTGTGTATAAAAATGAAAAACGTCACGTTTTTTTAATTGTAAAAAAATCATAAATCTTTTTCGATTCCTTTTCCTATTCAATTATTTTGAGAGAAAAATTATTTTCAATGGTTTTAATATTGGAATTTGTACTTTGGGTCTACCGGATTACGAGATATATGGTCTATTTAATCGTTGCTTTATCAACGTCACAATTTACACGAGAGACAATATTAAATTGCGGAGCTCAAAAGAATCTCTTCGTGATAATTAATTCCACGGTTTGTACAAGATAGAAGGACATCCGGTTCTCGTCGTAGACATCCCTCGTTCTCGCACATTCGTATATATATATATATATAGACCAGAACAACCCAAGCAATGTAGCGTCCAGCCAATCGAGCTAATGCGTTGAGATTAAGTGCGTTATTACGCAAGCTCGCAAAGGAATGCAGGGTGGGCAAGAATATATGTTGACATGTAGCACATATATACGGTCGTAGCTGGAGAACACGAGAAACTGGATAAGAGAAATGTACAGAGTCGAGTGTGCCACGCGTCGTTCGCATTCCTGTGGTGAGTGCGAGATCCACTCGCCATGTACTTATTCTCGGGCCTGTTTCTTTGTCCTTTATTTTATATCTTTAAATTTTACTTTCTCACCAACAACTTTTTTGTATGATTTTTTTAATTTATTTTTAAATATCCATGAAAGATAATTCAAAATATTGAAAATATGATCAGGGTGAGAATTAAATGTTATTCCATGTACCAATTCTGTGATAATCAATTCAAACAACTTCTTATTCAACGAAGTTTTCAACAAACGTCTGAATATCATACTAAAAAAAACGAAAAAGGGTAAATTGAAAGTTGCATATTGCACCCTTAACTTTTGTACTTTCGCCAAAATTTTCCTATATATGAGAATATTCATAAAATGATTTGCAAGTCACCTATAGAGGGTTTTCAAATGGTTCAAAATTAAGAGCAAGTGAATTGGAAGTTCCAATTTGCACCATTTTTGTAATTTGGCGCTATTCCTTTTATTTTTTTCGCTGTTTTCTTAGCTATTTTATTTGTGTATAAATAAATATTATTTAATTCTCAAATATCCAGTATTTCAACCAACCTGCCGAGAATCTTTGAGACGCAGCCATTGCTGACCTGCAATATTCTCGAGATATCGCATGGCCGGGCCCCTGAGTGAGCCAACTCGACGATCTTTTGCCTCGTCGAATCCGGCAACGGGCGACCACCGACAAATACACCACCCAGCTGATTGACACCGCTGTGACCTGAAAGCAAAAATATCGCTGTCATGCAAACAATCGTAATGGAGAAAAATTGACAAATTTTTGCCACGCGAAATAAAGAAACATTGAATCTCTCAAGATTCTTCAGACTTTTTGTTTTGTTAAAAAAAAACTTTTTGTATTGAAAAATTTGATAACTTCAAATGTTATACGATACATAAAAAAATCTTGGATAGAACTGCGTAGGGATCCGGTAGAAAAAAAAATGGGGCATTGATTTTCTGTGTATTTTTTTGCTTCCCAAATCTAATTAATAAAAATGGCGACTCGTTTACGATCGAAAAAGTACAGCGGATTTTCCGTGGAAAACAGAGGCTCAATGTCAGTCTTATCTTTGAATTTTCATCGCTGATACGTCATCGTGCAATTGACTTTCGAAGCGGCTTTGAACGCTCACGGAGGGTCCGAAAAATGTTGACTCGGGTGTATTCGTCATTGATAAAGCGGGAGTTAATTTTAGAATGCTGAAAGTATGTGGTCTCGATTTTTTTCCTGCTCAGGCCTTTCTTTTCCATTTTAACTAAATCGTGGAGTATAATTTAAAATTTAACTTTTTCCAGTCTGCCATTTGAACATAACTTATACCAGTTCCGAGACGCAAACAATATATGTCATGCGTAAAATTTTCGGTATTGTGTAAATAGGCCGAGATCGTGGGGTATAAAATGATCGATACTTGTAGACGAATTTTCGTGTCAATACTTCAATCGAAAGAAAAAAAAAAATCTTCTGCCCATAAATCAGGCTGCATTGTGCTGAGTATTTTTTTTTATGTATTCCACGTTATGATAATTACTTGGGTGTGTCATACAGAGTCCAGAGGGTAAAAAAAATGTGATGGGAGGGCGTTACGAAATCCATTTTTCCATTCTCTTCGAGATCTTTTCAACTACTACTATTATTATATAATACTTTTCGAGGACTATATAAGTTGCAACTTTTTTTTTCTCCTGTGTCGTATTTTTCACGAATGGATCGACAATGGTTACTGCGTATACGAAGTCATACATCACGTAGGTATTTTTCGCCGGGTCGTCGGGACCGAAGTCTATTTTTCTTTTATTCCTCACGAACGTATATAAGTATTACTATATATATATATATATATAAGTTATATATATATGGCGTGTAGTATGTTAGTCGAAAGCTGCTGCTGTGTAGAGAGGTCTCGACCCCGCGCTTAGACTACCCCATAAGGCCGGGGCTAAAAACGTCAGAGCGGCGAATCCGTCGTAGATAACCCCGGCTCATTGTGTCGGTGACAAGTCAGACTTGGCGTTCGTGAATTCTACACTTTTCGATTCTCGCACCACTCTCTCGCAAAGTCGAGTCAGACGGTAAAAGAGAGAAAGAGAGAGAGAGACCGAGAGTTTTCCTTATTTCACGGGAGTCTTTTATTCGACCGACTTTGACTATACTGTATATATAGGGTGAAATAAGCGTGAAGTCGTGGGTGCCCGCCACGCCTACCCCTCAAAGCAACACGGTCTGTATACAGTGAGAAAAGATTTTTCAACGACCCCCGAATTTTACCCTCAATCATTGAGAATCTGGAGTGCAAATGAAAAGTTTGTGAAGAATGAACTTCCGTGAGATCATCTTCACTCACTCAATGAATTGATAGATAAAATAAATTCCTCATTATTTCCGTATATGATGATATGATATTAGTACATATAAAAAAAATATCTAATTTTTCAACTAATAGGAATTTAATAATTTAAGGGCACTTTACGTATTTTAATTGTTATTGTACGTAATTGTCAGTTTGTCGGTAAAAGTTCCAAAAATAATAATCATAATAAAAGATACAAGTCATCAATGAAGCAGTTTAAATTTAATTTGTTGGCAAAATTTCGAGAGAAATTTCTCTTTGTGTTGTCAAAAATAATCCATTATTTCTATGAGTACACACGATAAGAAAAAAATATTTCATGTTTATCTAAATTTCTCGTCTCAAGACAACGATAAAATTAAATTAATTGCCATTAGAAAATGTTGAAATCAGATTTATTATTGTCATTACCAAATATGTAATTTTGTATCGCGTCGAGATCGTCAGATCAGACCGTTTCCGCGTTCGCATAGAACCCAATATACGAGATTTTTTGTTGTGCAAAGTGATGAGGGGAGTACAGTAAATATATATATATATATATCCACATATATTTGTAAGGGTCGTGGAAACGGAGAGAAAATTTATTGTCTATATAGTCGATGCTCGATCCTCACGCATGATTGAACTCTTTCTCCAGCCGCGAGAGACGTGAAAATACAAGGGATGTTACTAATAGGCGTGCAAGCTGCATCCGATTCATTCTAGCCCGAGTATATATGAGGACACACAGAGAGAGAGAGAGAGAGAGAGAGAGAGAAATTATACACTGAATGTGTCACTGGGACTGGTCGTAAATTTTCTAAGGATCGAATAAAGTCTCGCACTCACGATCTGTCTTTTGCTCGCGCGTCTGTTATTTGCTACAGAGAGACCGTAAGAGTTTTCTTGTTAGCTATTTCATATTTGCTGCTGTCGGTTTGAGGGCTAGAAATTTTCAAAGAGTCATTTCAAATACCGTGAAAAATCGTCGCTTTACAATACACGCAAATACAGACACATGCATATATAAAGGTACGGGAAAATCACAGGTTCAACGAGGTCACGTGAAACTCTGTAGCCACTTATGCGTTGATATCCAAAATGGCGCGTCTCACCTCATGCAACATCGAGGCAACAAAATCCTTTTGTCACCAGTACACGTGATGCTGGACCGTAGTGTACCTTTCGAAAAAGTTCGATTCTGCAAAATGAGTAACGTTCAAGCTTTTAAGAGCTGACGCGAAATTAATGAGAAAAAAATAGCCGGTCACACATGTACGACACGAGATCGCGAAAAAATTATAAATAAGCTCACGCGTTTATTATCACTGCGTTAACGATATTTACCAATTGCATATGATCATTAAGCATCTTCATTAAAAATAACGAGCTGTTTAAACAAATTGTTTACGGTGAATGAAATACGGTAACACGACTATAGTAACAATATGGACGTGCAAATAACACGAAGCAAATCGCTCGTCCTACACCCGCACTTGCACGATGTAAGTAGTGAATACGCGATTAGAACGGACAGAGGCAAATACGAGTGAGAGAGACAGAAACAAGAGCGATATCTCGTTTGCAAAAATCGCAAAAACATACAAACCATCAGTTAATATGGAAATAGGGTATACTATATGCTGTGGATAATGCCGTTTATTGTGTGAGGGCGTGTGCGCGCAAATACAGTCAGAGGTATAACGACGCGGGTGCAAATAAAGAAAAAGGGGGAACTTGACAGCATTAAGACTGGCAGTTGTCCATATCTATATGTATATAGGATAAGCAAAAATTATAGCATGTTGAGTTGTTATACACGTATATCGAGTCGGAATACACTGCAAAGCCCCGGCAATGTGTGTATGGCACTTGTGTATTATATAGGCGAGGCTCGTTATACACCGAGCAAGCGGCAACTGCTTATAGGTATATAGTAATACAGTACGAGAGAGGGGTTTATATTCATGTCGAGTGGGGGACATTCATGTGCTACATGTTTTGATATTGTTACGTTTGCATTAAATATCAGTCGGTGATGTCTACCCTCGCACTTTTTCTCCCTTTCTCTTGTTTATTAGAACTTCATTAGCCCCAACTATAATACAAAGTACCCCTCAATTTCTCCTAGCCCTTTTGCACATTTTTCATTCTCGTTTCTCGCTTTTTTTTTTTCTCTTTCATTATTTAATTCTTATGGATTATCATTATAGGCACATATATATGACTGACCAAATTTTTTAGTAGCTTGATTTTCATGAAAATTTGTACCATGGATTTGTTGATGTCACGTATTTTTAAGTCAGGACATAAATTCTTAAATTAAACACAAATATATAGATTTGACCAAAAGTTCACATTATTGCATGCTTTCATTGTACACGTATGAGAGTGATTCTAGTGAAGAAAATTTAGTTTTAAAGTCCAGATATATATATATATATATATTTCATATGCTGCTGAGAGCTTATTATTAGACGGTATATATTGTCGGTCTTTGTGGAAACTCGTAAAGAGTTCCGCGCAACGTTGCACATTATTGTCGGTATTATGTAAAGCATCAAGTTGTTGGCTTACAGCGTTAATGTAGCGTTGTAGAAAAAACTCGCACGTTAACTAGTGCTTATATAGAGTAAAAAGTACGAGACGAACGATCCGCAACATTCGCCCGGGGGCACGGAAGCGATCAACGGTCCGGTAAAAGCTCGCGAGTTTATGTAGAGAGAGTCCCATCGATGCGAGTGTCTTCACACGCGATGCGACACAAGACCGGCAAATTATACGATGAAACAACGTATGTATAGAAGTGACGCGATGTAAATGAACGAAGCAACATAGCTCGACAATAAAAATCCGTACAGGGTGGATAACCACTTCGGCGTGTTACGTACGATCGATCGATCGATGTTACACATACCAAGTCCAACACTTTGAGGTACAACAATCTCTTTCGTACTATACATACTATACATATATATATCTATACATATATATACATATATATACATATATATATACATACTATACATATATATACATATATACATACTATATTTGTATTGTATACTGCGGCTCTCGACAAAAGCTATATCTCGCAAAGCCCGTTTATAAATAACCGTTTGACTTGCGATTACATCCCGATTTCTGGATATATTATATATCATATATAGGGTAAAGTTGGGAAAATATAAATCATGTCCATTTTTTTTTTTTTCATTTTGACAAAAAATAGAAAAGGTGAATATTATACCTTGTCTCTTGCGCGATTTGAGAAAGTTCTACGTGTTTATTTTTTCGTGAGGTGGCAATTGTAGTTCTAGTCTAGTTGCGAAAACCTATAATGAAGGCATGTTTCTCGGTGAAATTTTGAAGTCTGATTGCAATGGATGGATAGTGGTTAATTTTAATAGCAGTCGGGTCGATTTGTTTATATCATTCGTGCACTATGGATCAATTTAAGTTCGGATTTAAGAACGTTAGTTTAAATCCGAACCTAGATGGGTGCCCATAGTGCAATAATGATACAAAGAAATCGATCTCAAGATGATTTATTGTACGGCCATTTGAAACGTCAATTCACCGGACTTTTATTCCAACTTATCTTCTAAAGTTTGAGCGTTAGATATGGATTATTGTTTTGTCTACGATGGTCAATGGTAATTTAATTCAACTTATTTCAAGTTACTATTATACTATTATTGTAAATATCCTTATGTTGAATAGACTTTGGTATCATCTGATCATCATCTCATCTTCTTGCAGATTACTCGGTAGACAGCACTTAAGTGTAATCATTCGCTTTTAATACAAGCGAACAGCATTCGCAGCCAATGTAAGCAAAATCATTCGTTTGCATTGATTAATTTGTACTTGGACTTGACTCGGATGAGGGCGATTTTAGGCACGCGCCAGCAACAATAAGATGGCTATCATTTTAAAATAAGAATTCAAAGATTAAATCTGAATTTCGGTAACTTTCTCATTTATAGAAGTTACTTACATATATATAAAAGGGGCAGAAGTTGTATACAAAGGAGCATTCTATGAAGGCTTGGACCAATTATTTTGAGAAATATATTTTTTGTAACTTGATTTTTTGGTGATATTTTTTTTTCATCGGTAACATGGAAAACCTGGAGTCGGTTGATGCTGATATGGACAACTTTTCAAATCGCCCAGGAGGGTCTAGGGGCCATTTAAGACAATATCGTATGTCAAAGCTCAGAAATTTTACGAAATTGTCGGAAAAATAAAGTAAATATATATATATATATATATTTACTTTACTTTTAGCCGTGCGTTGGCGTACGGCTCAGTGGTCTCCCATCCGAGTACTGGCGGCACTACTATACTTATTTAAATCGGGGGTCGAGAGTATGCCGACCATGCAGTTATCGCTGTAGGTCCCTGCGTATATGCTTATGTATATATATATATATATATATACTACATAAAAATATCGCATATAGAGAGGATAAAAATATATATAGTACAAAGATGATAAAAAAATAATAAAAAAAAGTGCCGCGAAAAGACGAGAATAGATACAGTGATCGGGGAGGTGAGATAGAGAAAAAGAGAGCAGATCACGCTTACAACCGAGCGACAGAGCCTCGCCGACGCTTTGGCTGAGACGGCACATTCATCATCCCCCTCGTCATCACAGCTATGTATATATGCAAGTGAGTTGCTGATACTATATACGGGTAGCTTTTCTTCAAGGCGGTCCTGTCCCTCTATCGAGCATGATAA
Organism: Dyspetes luteomarginatus; assembly: GCA_963669185.1. NCBI lineage: Eukaryota > Metazoa > Arthropoda > Insecta > Hymenoptera > Ichneumonidae > Dyspetes > Dyspetes luteomarginatus. Next base: position 7,383,041 of record OY769908.1, read on the forward strand.
TCGATTGGGACAGGCTTCGTGGAAGGAAGCTGCTCTCGCGAGCATCGACAAACGATAAGGAACAAAACTGGTATACATATATAAATGCCAGCATGGTTTTCTATAGCGAAACTCGTGGGTTGGATTGATTTTCACTTTTTTCTCCTTTTTTGCGATAAAAGTCTTGTCTGCGTCAGCTACGTGAAAATTTTATTTATTGTCCAAATAAAAAAAATGATGAAAATATGTTTGTCGAAGGCCTGCCTAATATTAATTGCGCGATGCATTAAAATATTAATATAAAGTATATATTTTGTAAACTCTTTTACTTTGCATTTTTAATTTTATTATTAATTAATCTATCATGGGGGAAAGAGCTATTGAGGGCTAGGTTGGTAAGAGAAATTTTGTTTCATTCGAAATTATAAGCAAATGAGTTAAAAAATTAAAATATTTTGCCAAATACTTCGAAGAAGGGAAACTCAAAAAATTAACAAACGTAGTGAACGTAATGATGATGATCAATTTCAGTAGTATTCACTTTCAATTCTTATTTAAACAAAAATCAGTCATCGCTCATTTCGTGATGTTGATCGGCTGTGTGATGATCGACACTCCATTTTTGTCCCCTGATTCGAAGACTACAAATGCCATTATCTTATTTATATATATAAAAAAAAAATATGGCATATTAAATCTGGAAAATTCCAAATAAATATGTCATAAAATGAGTTGTATGTAAAGCACTCTGCGTTGTGTGATAATCCTGTCGTGAGATGAATCGCCATAAAAAATACATGCGCTTATCTTGAAAAGTCATCGATGAAGCGCGTGCATTAGTGCCAGTATTTGCAGAAAATGAATGAAATCGTGAGCTTTAAGAGAATTCTGACCATCGAGAAGAGCGAGAGTGAGAAAAAGAGAAAGAGGCCAACTTTCAGCGCGTCTCAATCGTCGTGTCCCTACGGAGAAGTGCTTCCGGCGGAGTGAATGAGTGAAACGACGACGACGCCGACGACGACGACGAGGACGACGACGACGACCCCTCTCTGTGCCAGTGCTATTCGCATTTGGTCGCCACTCTATATATACATATATACCACTGTGAGAACCTGGCGCTTGAAGTAGCTAAGGGCACGAAGTAAACCGCGACCAATTCAGAGATGCCCACTTGCCTCGAGTGCCTCATCGTCTCCCTCGTCGTCCCCCTGAGACGATGGAGATGTCGACCTCGAAAACTTCTACGAATTTCGCGCAATTCTTTGACAAGAAGAGATAGACAGCTGAATAATGTATTAGATTTGATTAAAAATTAATTCATCAGCACCCGATCGATTTACGATTAATAATTTGATACTTTAGGTGAATGAATTTGTGCACTCGATCGAAATTTATAAATAATTAAAATTCATTCAATCCGTCAACGAGTCCTCTTGAAACTGTGAAATCGATTTATATCTAATCGATTACCACTCTAATCGATCCATATTATGTCAATGTTATTGGTTAAATTCCATTCAACGTAATAATTAATAAAACAATCAAAGTTTCTCACTTGCAAATTTAGTAAGATGTTATAAAAAACACATTTTTTAATCGAGTCAAACTTTACGGTTAATCCTTCCTTCAGTTCTATAGACTTTCATTGGCTCGTATTAATTATCCATTTTATGTGACAGTTACATCCATGTATGTTTTCGTGAAGGATAAACGTCCAAAAGCATATAGTATATGGAAGCTGCTAGTATACATACAGCAATAACTCTCATCGTGAATGGACTACTCGCCACGAAGAAATTCGGGGGATTCCCGCGGGTACATATAATACATAAACGCTCTCACTCTATTCAGCTTTGGTCTCTGTCTCTCTCTCTCTCTTCGTCTTTCTCTTGGAGGGTAATTTATGAGATTGGCCAGATGCAGTCTAGCTCTGGAACGGGCCGATGACAAGTTGGGATGTTGTGTGTGGACTATGTGGCCCGAGGGTAGTTTTCTCTATGCTGCTTCTCGACTTGAAGGTACTACTTCACTTCTACGCTCGTGCATGGGGCTCTCCTACAGCCAACAACAGAGAGCATCTCTTCAATCTCTCTCTCTCTCTCTCTCTCTCTCTCACTTTACTTCTCCGTACCCATCATCACTGTATAACAACGTTGTTGTATATTGGGATAACTGAGATGCTCCCGTGAAGCCCATTTTGTCGGTGAAATTGTTCGATGCAAAGGGTCTCTCGCTTTTTCTCTTCATCCATATCCCCCATCCTTCCTAACTTTTTTTCACATTCTTCTTCCTTTTTCATCCCTCTCAAATGCTCGATATTTTTCCCCGTCTCTCTCCTCTCGTATATCTCCGTCTCGCTATTTTGACTATACAGTTTCGAGTGCATTGAGACACCCCTCCCCCGTAGGCAACATGACGAGGGTCAGCTCATCGTGCTGACCGCCAGGTGAATAAGAGAGAGAGAGAGAGAGCGACGAGAGCTGGGGAATATAAAGGTGGTCAGACGGAGACAAATATAGAGAAGGGGAAAAAATAGAAATAGAAGAGAAGGAAAAGAGCCAGAAAAAAGGAAGAATAATGACAGCAACTATAATAATAATGGCCTCATTGTTGCGGACATGTTTTCAAAATGAGAGAATATTTCCATCCGGGTAGTACGTGTGGGTATAGATGTGTTCGTTGAGGGCTGATGTGTTACTACCATTCGGAGAGAACGACTTGTGAGAGGGAGACCGAAAATCCTCTTCTCCCCTCATGACAGTCACAATGAAACTCGAGTATTTGTTGCTGTTTGTGCCCAATCTGCCGCGTGCTTTGACCACTTTTCGACTATATATTTTTTCTTCCTCTTCCTATACATTTTGCTCCCCCTTGACAACTCTCGAATATTGTACGTACGCGTTCCGTCTTTTTTTGTACTTTTGTTGATCTCTCTCATTCCTCTAACCAGATTTCATTCAGGCATACCTTGAAAAAAAAAAAATTTGCTCGATCTTTGACAGTTATTAGGATTATTAATGTCCTGTAGTAGAGTCGATGTGAACATCAGACAGTCTCTCGTCCCTTTTCAATACTCCCAGTTCAATCGAATGAAGAATCATTCACCACATCATTTCTCAACGAAATAATTTTTATTTCATTTTCAAATATTTTAAATAATTATAAGAAAATGGTAACTCCTATCTTTCTCAATAATTATTCGTAATTTTTTTGTCGTTAAATCAATTGCTCAATCAGTCGCGCATACTTTGACCGCTTCTCATCCATATTTTTTATTTTTCCTGATGCGCTTCATCCCACATTTAAAATTCTCGAATAATGAAAGTGTGCTCTTTCTTTTATTGTTCTCTGATTGATCTGTATGATTCCTCCACACAATCTGCAAGATTTAGTTCTCATCAGTCATTGGTATTCACTAATGCCCCGCCATGAAATCGATGGAAAATCGGTCAGACCCTCGTTTTTTTTCAATGGTTCAGATGTTTTCAAATGAAGAATCATTCAACGCATAATTTTTCAACGGCTCTTTAAATATCCCAAACAATTGAAACGCGGACAGCTATAATTCGTATCTTTCTCAATGATTATTTCTAATAGATTTCATTAGTACAGAATCATATAGCAGAACAAAACAATCCTATGGTGATGAAGCTGTAGCTGGGGATTCATGTTTTGACTGTTCATCAAGGGGGGGACGCCGTACGGGGATCAAATCCACGCATCCTTCGATAAAATGCGTCTTTGAAGTGAGCTCCACTATCAAAAAAATAGAAAACCAGATGCAGACCTTCGAGGTATCACGAGACTCTCTAGCGAGTAATGCCCCGCCATGAAATCGATGGAAAATCGGTCAGACCCTCGTTTTTTTTCAATGGTTCAGATGTTTCCAAATGAAGAATCATTCAACGCATAATTTTTCAACGGCTCTTTAAATATCCCAAACAATTGAAACGCGGACAGCTATAATTCGTATCTTTCTCAATGATTATTTCTAATAGATTTCATTAGTACAGAATCATATAGCAGAACAAAACAATCCTATGGCGATGAAGCTGTAGCTCGGGATTCATGTTTTGACTGTTGATCAAGGGGGGACGCCGTACGGGGATCAAATCCACGCATCCGTCGATAAAATGCGTCTTTGAAGTGAGCTCCACTATCAAAAAAATAGAAAACCAGATGGAGACCTTCGAGGTATCACGAGACTCTCTAGCGAGTAATGCCCCGCCATGAAATTGATGGAAAATCGGTCAGACCCTCGTTCTTTTTCAATGGTTCAGATGTTTCCAAATGAAGAATCATTCAACGCATAATTTTTCAACGGCTCTTTAAATATCCCAAACAATTGAAACGTGGACAGTTATAATTCGTATCTTTCTCAATGATTATTTCTAATAGATTTCATTAGTACAGAATCATATAGCAGAACAAAACAATTCTATGGTGATGAAGCGGTAGCTCGGGATTCATGTTTTGACTGTTGATCAAGGGGGGACGCCGTACGGGGATCAAATCCACGCATCCGTCGATAAAATGCGTCTTTGAAGTGAGCTCCACTATCAAAAAAATAGAAAACCAGATGCAGACCTTCGAGGTATCACGAGACTCTCTAGCGAGTAATGCTCCGGTGCGCCACAAGGATGTTCTCCCTTGGCTTCCGAATCGAATTATCCAATTACCCGAGGTTCTCTCTCGGGGGCAAATGTATGGGGGAAGAATCAGCCTGCGTACGAGATGGAGAGCAGGCTGTTGGCAAGCCTGAGTGAGACAGATCGTTGAGCGAGTGGAGAACCTGTGCGCCAGGCATAAACGATGGAAGAGAGGTAGGCCAGAGTGTGCGAGAGAGACAGAGCCTGAGATCGAGAGAGGAGAGAGAGAGAGAGAGAGAGAGAAAGAGAGCTTGAACGCCAGGTCGTCGAGAACAGAAAGCGAAAACGCCCGAGGTATAGCTGTTTCCACCTTCTCTACGTGTGTACATATACATATATATGTATATATGCCAAGAGCACGTAGATATATAGAGGTCTGCATAGGTACGCGCACGGGGTTGGTAAGCTGCTACTGCTGCTGATGCTGGCTTGCTGGCAGCACGAGGCGGTCGTGGTCCAAAGCGGGACTGGACAAAGAGCTCGTAAACGCGTTATTCCGCGCCAACGAATCTGTCAGAGCCGCTTCTCCGGGTGCACTACGTGGAAAAGGTCCGTCCAACAGCCTCCCCCCCCCCCCCCCCCCCCTTAACAGCAGACCAGAAGCAAGAGAAGCCGCGCGGCACCAGCATATCAGAGAAGCTCTCTACCGTCGTCGAGGTATCCAAGAACATCGACGTACGCCATCGGCATCTCTTTCTTTATCTGCTCACCTCGTGTTCAGAGGCCGCTTATCTTATGTACAGACACAAATATATACATATAGGATAAATTTGGTCAATATGGACTATTATAAAAATAAGTCTTTCTATAATATCTATTATCGAAGTCTAAATCGCATTTAATAGGTGTGAAATTTCTTCAGAAAGATCCAGTTCATACGAAACCAAAATATTATTATTTGTTTTCATTTTTAATTGATACGAAAGTTTTGAAAATATTAACACGTGCAACTTTATTGAAATATGACAGTAGAAGCCCAGGTTTAATACCTGCCTTCTCTGTGTCTGATGGTACGATTGATATTCTTTTGGCAGTGCTTTTTGTATGCAAAACCTCCTGATGGTCCATCTTGGCGACCTGTGCCATGTGCCTAAAGTTTGTCCTGCATGCTATTTATGCTCGTATGTATGAGCTGTCAAATTATGGCCAAGAGTTCGTGTATATTTTTGGGGTATAGTGGCAGTTTACCTGTTTATTAGGACGTGTCTTTCTCAAATACCGAGATGTACGTTTGGATATATCTCATGGATTAGAAAGTTATCTTCCCTTGAAGTCTGTCTCTCGTTTTTCGCTGTTGAATTTCCGAACAATCTGCCATTCCAACGTAAAACATCCCTCTTTTACCAGGAGAAACTGGATATGTACGAAACGAGGAGAAAAAGAGAGAATGAAGACATGCTGTTGGAACGACATTTGGTTCAATAGTTGATTTTATATTCAGTGTACTTTGTGTAAAAATTGCTGAAAGATTTCATAAGATCTTCATCTTATGAATCGATGGACGAACCTGCTGAGTGGGTTTGTATGGCACCTCGTATTTGTTCATGATGAGAAAAAGAGAAAATAGAATTGTGATTTAGAATGAAAACTAATTTTTAGATTCTCATTAAGGAAAGGAAAGACTACTCGGTCTGAGAGTAGCTGGAGAGTATCCCATTGCTGAGATAGACACAGTAAAGTAAAGTAAAGATGGTGTGCATTGCCTTCAGCTTTTGTTGATAAGGTTAACCGAGGTTGTTGTCAACGGGGATTTTTCAGTTACATCGAATTTATGAAAATGCGAGGGGCAGAGTGCAACTACAGTAGGACCTGGTTATAAGGAATCGTTAGGGGCTGTAGGTGAAGTGAATGTCGAGAAAAGCCGTAAAATCTGGCTCCCCCACTACAGCGCATCGAGGCAGTATTCGCAGTATGTGTGAGTCCGTCGGTGAAATGCGCGACGTTACTTCGAGGTTCGACCGTTCGACCTTTTGTTCATGTTTACGGTTAAAACCACGCTAGAAGGAATTCCTTATAACCGGGTATGTTGAGCAAAACTTGACTTTGGCTTGTGAGGGACCGCGCTAAGTGTACTCGAAGAGTGTCGGAGGGGAAATTCCTTAAAACCAGGTCCTACTGTATTTACGAAGAGCTTTCGCAAGATTCAATTCTATATGAATTGTAGCAGAAAGTGCGCTGTAATATGGTCATTGCGTACATTCTAATTTTTCATTTTTTCTGTTTACTCTCCATTTCCTCCATTTTCTCTCTCTCTCTCTCTCTCTCTCTTTGCTCACTGTTCCCGTCCACCGGTCAAAGGTTGATCTCACCCTGTACACAATAGGGGGACACGACATGTGTTCACTGTGTAATCCGCACAACAGCAGCAAAACGTTACTGAATCTCACTGAATTCGATACATATAGGAAATTCGCCGATTTACGAAAATCCTTAACGGAGAAACGTACCGGATTTGAGTGATTCCACAGTTTTTCTGTTCATCTGGCTTTAAGTAAGAAAGCTAGTCGAGGGGAATATTTTGGCTCACGCTACAGAAAAAGCAAAGCTGGCAAAAAGGAAAACAGAAATGCTATGTGTATATATATATATACATATAGTGAGAGTACGAGGTGGAGCCGCGGGCCCGTAAGAAGTACAGAAGAAATGCTCCCGATTTACGGGACTAGTCTTAATAGGGGCACAATCGTTTTCGCGATCACACAAGGTGAACCCTCGGGGGTTCGTACAATGACATGAACGTCGCGGCGGTGGAACGAGCATTGTGGTCTCGCGCTACGGGCGCGTTACACCGTGCGCTCACCATGTAATATGGCAATGGCAACTGCGAGTGAGAATGAGAGAGGGAAGAGCTCGACGCTATGTGGCCGTGCGGAGTTCCCATGGGACGGAGGGGCCCCAACAACACTATACATGTATATATAGTGAGATCGCCGTCATAGTCGGTCCTGGCTCGCGCCACAGGGGAACACGTTTTCGACATAATTAGAGCTGGTATCGGAATGATCAGCCTATAGCCTGTGGGAATGGGAATGGAATGAAGTGGTTTGAGATGTTTTGTTGCTCTGGTATGACATGCACCCCCGGGACTCCTACGACGACCCCTGATTTTGTCGACGACACGTCTCTTCGTCTCACAGAGACCATCATGAGGTCTCTTCATACTTAGTATTTGTGCTCGTGGAATGTCTTCAAAACAAAAAGGTTTTTTCTCACTTTGAAGACAGAAGTCGTGTCAAATGAATTTATTTATTAACACTTTTAATTACTGCATCCATTATTTCAATATTTATAAAACCCAATGGTGTTATTGTTATTTCTGGCACATTGAACACTGGAAGTGAAGAAAAGTGGATAACGTTAAAACATTTTTATTGAATTTTAGAAAATTTACTATAAACTGAGTTTTGCTTCATTGGATGAGCAAATCAATGACGAATATCGGATTAGACGCGTTAATTTAATACCATTATTTACAATTTTTTTAAAATTCTGCATCTAATTTATATTGAATTATGAATGTAATTACGTCATTTTCATACTTACGAAACTTTGTATGAGATACATTGAATATGAGATATAGTAGATGGGGGTACGAAGAGAGTAGATTATATGCTCGAGTGTCACTCGAATATTTATTGAAGCACGAACCGAATGAGCTTCTAGAAAGAGATAGAGAAATCTCTCGACAGTGTGACTGAATAGATTTCACATACTACTGCGGGGAAGGGTAATCCCCAAAGGAGAGGTGTCACGAAGATAAAAGCATGTATACTATATGTATATATATATATGTGTACAGAAGAACTAGAGAGAGGGTGAGGGACTTATCATAGGTTGATACTGAGAAAAAAATGTATCAGAGGTTATACGCCGTTTCAGCTATGTAGTTTCTTTTCGATCTTGCGTTATGAAAATAAGAATGTGGGTCAGCTTGTTCGTGGTCTAGGATTTTTACCTCTAACTCTCTTACGTTTCTTCTGTTGAGCTACTCGACAATTCCCTCTTTCTCTCGGGATCTGTCATCCCATTCCGGGGCATTGGTGCTTTCGAGGAAACGAAAGTATTAGAACTTTAGAGCGGATTTTCTCGTGTTATATATATATATATATATATATATATATTTATGTATTCCTGATTATACGCCGTAAACCGTCTCGAGGGCAGGTGTGCGGGTGGAATCGTTATTTATTGTGCGAGCACACGAGGAGATGGTACTATACAATCCAAGTTTTTCGAGGACCTCTCAAGAGGTCCTTTTGAAAAGGTTTTTACCGCGAAGTAACCACGACACCCAAGCATATTTCGGAGCATAATGTACCCAAAGAATTTTGCTGAATGCTGGTGTATAGTTATATATTTGTTTTGAGAGATTACACAAACAATGCGAATTAACAAAAACCATGGAAAAATCTCTCGAGCTACGAAAAAAAGTTTCCTATCGCCCTTATACATATGTATATATCTCGAGGGAGAGTATCAAGACCGAGAAAAGTCAACGTCACACCTCGTGAACGTAAAACTTCTGATATTATTTTTTTTTACGGTAAAAAGAAAAAAATATGTGCTGACATTTGATATACAATATATAGCAAGTAGAGACATCATGTGGGGTGGCCACAAGTCCTCCGTAACTAAATAAGTCTCGTATAGGCTTTTCTTTGAATAGTGATGCTGCGTATATATGTGTGTATATTTTACTGTACAAGCAAATGATCCTATCCGACTAGGTATATGGGGTTGTGCAGCATCAGAGGTTCTTTGATACAATGAGAGAAGCCCGATGTAATCTCCGGAAAACGTTTAGGGGAAAATTAGGTCGACAGTTGCCGGTGTACCCACGGGGTCACGAGCACACGTACATACACACTTATTTATTTTTTTGTTACACGGCTATATATGTAGGATCATTTATGTTTTACCCTGTATACTATGTTTATATTCACCTATACCCCCACTTCCTTTTCAGTACTTTCTCTCCCTCTCTCTCTCTTACTCTATATATGACTAACCCACGATTTGTCAAAATATTTATTCGGCAGTAGGAACGAGTCTGTTTCTACAACTGTTTTTTCTTCTTTTTGCTCTTTCTCTCTCTCTCAGTTACGTGTCTACAAATCCATGCGGACCGTTCGACCGATGCATCGAGGGAGCTCGCTGTTGCATGGGACTGAATTTTTTTTCCATTTCAAGCTAAAGTTTGATCGATCCGATGAAAAATTAATTGATGAAATGTTTTTTGCATCTACAAAACTGTTATTTAAACTATTATGTTTATTTTGCAGTTAATTGTCCAGGAGGTTAACGACAACAAAATTTCACATAGTTTGTTTGAGCGCGAAGCTTGGATCTGTGCCATACACCTTATTGCGACCGCGAATCCGATGCCAAATGGCACAGACGATGAGACAGAGTTGTTTGCGTAAATTTCCTTACGCCGAGAGGAAATAACATTATTGCCGAACGAAACATTTTAGTCTCATGTTTCTCTGAGTTTTGGGGTTTGGGCTTTGCCTGGCTAATTCGCAACTCGGGGATTAGAATGATCGATACAAACATTTTGCAGAATGTCGTACGGAAATTACTCAAATGGGGCAAATACATAAGTAAATTATGGGTTAAGCAAATTTCGTAATACGAATAGATTCTTAATTCAAAAGTCGAGGAATCTGCCATTGAAAAAATATACACAATGGGGATAAGCTGCGGTTTGGTATGCACAAGTCTTAATCCGAAGAAAATATTTTTTAATTAAGATAAAAAGGAGATTTAATTCACTGTGTAGCAATCACTAAGAAATTATCAAACACTTGCGTGCATACAATGAGAACTAATTTGTCATAAAGATACGCAATTTTGAGTAATGGTGAATGTTTTATATTCGCATTCGACAACAATTATGTGAGATTTGATACGTTTAAAAGACTTTAATCATCCAGTGGAAATATAAGTGTATAATACAAGACTATAGCAGACTTATATATCATGCAGCAAACACGTTCCTTAATGGCAACGTCATTCGGAATTGGTCTCCACTACGGTATGGGAAACAAAGTAAAAATCAACTGTACTATTGACGATAGAACATTTTTGAGTTTCAATTTGAAGCTTTCCAAGCGTTCGATGGATGACTTTCGATATGGTTCTAGTACAAAAAGGATTTAAAATATAATTTTGTAACAAAGAAATAAAGAATATTTGATACAAATAACTTTAATTCATTATTCGAAAAAAGTAATTCTCTATTTTGCCATATTTCACGTTTCCCACATTCATTTTTTTTAAATATAATTTAAAGTTATTCTTTTATAAATGGAAATGACATAACTTTGATCATAAATGGCACGATATTGTTTGAATAAATTCGAAGTTCGGGGATAAACTATCACGATTAAAGCATCGAAAAGCCGCATGCTCTAACGACAAAACATTTTATCAACCTCTATTAGCGAATAGAGGAATCCTTTTTTTGTATTTATTTTATTTATAACGCAACACGCGTCTCTCCATTGGCCAAGATTGGGTGGTTTCACCCTCCGTTTTCGCTCTTATATGGCGGACATGGTATAAACTATTTTCCTGCAGAAGATTCGCTTCCGGTTGAGAAAAACTCCGCGGAACACACGCACGTTGTATGTATTTCTGCGATGAAACAAGATTGGGGGGTTGGCTGGGAAAAGAGAAAAAGTGGGTGCGAGGGACGAAAGACTCGCGAGAGGTAGATTTTTTTGCTTTCAGCCTGTGAAGGATGAAACATTCGTGCGAGCAAAGGAATCTCCTGTATGATCTGTATATACTGTGTGTGTGTGTGTGTGTGTGTGTGTGTGTATGCGCGCGTGCGTGCGTGCGTGCGTGCGTGCGTGCGTGCGTGCGTGCGTGCGTGCATGCATGTATGTATGTATGTATGTATGTATGTATGTATGTATGTATGTATCTATGTATGTATGTATGTATGTATGTATGTATGTATGTATGTATGTATGTATGTATGCATGTATGTATGTATGTATGTATGCATGTATGTATGTATGTATGTATGTATGTATGCATGCATGCATGCATGCATGCATGTATGTATGTATGTATGTATGTATGTATGTATGTATGTATGTATGTATGTATGTATGTATGTATGTATGTATGTATGCATGTATGTATGCATGCATGTATGTATGTATGTATGTATGTATGTATGTATGTATGTATGTATGTATGTATGTATGTATGTATGCATGTATGTATGTATGTATGTATGTATGTATGTATGTATGTATGTATGTATGTATGTATGTATGTATGTATGTATGTATGTATGTATGTATGTATGTATGTATGTATGTATGTATGTATGTATGTATGTATGTATGTATGTATGTATGTATGTATGTATGTATGTATGTATGTATGTATGTATGTATGTATGTATGTATGTATGTATGTATGTATGTATGTATGTATGTATGTATGTATGTATGTATGTATGTATGTATGTATGTATGTATGTATGTATGATCTCTCGTATAAGGCAAGCACACGAGATGCTTCAGACTTTGCAAGAGGAATCCTTATTTCTCAAGTCCCTCCCTTTTTCTCTCGATCCCTCTCTTGCACTTGGTCGTGCCTCACCCAATTCGTTTCGACCTCCACTCGAAGTTGCACACACGAAGATGACATGTGTATGCATACATCGACATGCCCCGTTCACTCTTATAACTTGGGCCTGTGCTTGAAGATAAAATTTCACAGTCGGATTCGCCGGATGTTAAGCCAGATCACGTGAGGCCCTCGCCTATCAACGGATGTAGATTATTTTTCCTTATTTAAATTCTCGAATTGAAAAAAACTGAACGGTTACACTTTTTTAACAACAATTCTGAAGATTGCATTGAAAATTATTCAGTCTATGTGTCAATTACGATGCACAACACGAATAAACAACAAAATTGACCAAGATTGATTTTTTTTTTTTCGGGCAGAAAGAATCAAAATCTGTATTCGTTAAAAAACGAATCGATGATAAATATTAGTTTCCCATGGAGGAGAAAAGAAAACGGCTTGAGGGATACAAGAAAACGGCTTCTTACAGTTTTCCAAGGTCCTTTAAACAAGAAGAGAATGGGAAATCAGTCAAATATTGTTCCCATCATAATTTATTTCGTCTCGTCAAGATAAAATTCGAAAAAATTTTAGACCTGGTGTCCGTTTTGCCCCCCTACCTATATTGCCCTCATCTCCCACGTATTAAAAAGATTTCCGACACATAGGACTTTTTGTTGAAAATATATTCGTTATGTCCAAGATATGGCTGTTATAAATCTTGCATATACTTTATTTCCATGCTCGCAACGTACATTCCCATTGGATTTTTTCCGGCTATACATATAGGTCGTGTCGATAAAAAGTTTGGCAAAGAAAATATAAATTGGCGCAATGTTATCGATGATTGACACGAAACGTACCGAAAATCTCAATTTTCGGTAACGAACACTTGCAGCCTAAATCTTAATGGGTTTGGAATGTGTGCGTAAACGAAAATTTTGCAACTGAAAGACATGGAAGAGTCTTGTTCCATACATAAACTATGTATATATTATAGACGAGTGACGAGACGCAAAAAGGGGTTGACTTTTGAAGCCGTCGAGAATTTCTTAACGGCGTCGCGTTCATCCCCTCGGCAAAACGTTGCGAGAAGCTTTTCCATTACGGAAAAAAATGTCGGCATTTTTTTTTTCTCGCGCAGTTATGCGAGAATTAATTGAATAAGAGTCGTTGAGGCGCGAAGGCGCTCTCGCCAAGACGCGACGAGTTGAGCGCTTCCGTCATACAGAAAGAGAGAGCGAGCGAGCTGAGCGAGAGAGAGAGAGAGAGAGAGAGGGAGAGAGAGTATGATTTTACCATCGTTGGAGGGAAAAAATCCTTGACGTAAAAAAAAATCACATGCATCTCGTCGGCTCTCCTTAGGGTAGCACTCGTGCGTGCATACTACATGTAGATCAAAAGAAGCGTTGTGTAATATTTTTAGGCAAAAAATGTGTCGAAAAAACGATTCGACTCTCGACCCTCTTTTTGCGTCTGACGCCCCTTATTCTTACGATTATTCTTCCTTGTTTATTATAATTTTCTGATAAACAATTGATTCTGTCAAATATTACATGTCTATAAAACTCACCCCAAAGAATAGTTTCAACATCGTCCAATGCTTAAAAAAAAAACAGAAAAATCAGATCATTAACCCGCCAAAAATCAATCACATGTGTCGATATTTTATCGATCTTATGTTTTTAACAATAAGAAATCTCAGTGAAATGTTGATCGTTTTTTCAAATAATTATTTCAACATTCTATAAATTATTCTTGTTTAATGAGAATCGACTACGAATCGATGAATGGAAAATGTATACGTAAACTTTAACTTTTTATCCATGGTTAAAAAATATATATATTCACTCGCGTTATTCATCGAACGAAGGTTGAAATTTTGATTGACCAATATTTATAATCTTTCTATGTGTTTTTGTTGAGTTATTTTTATTTTTGTGATTTTTTAAATGTTTTTCGCGAATTTTCAATGTTTCTGATGGGGTGGAGACGAGTAAGACACTGGGAGCAGAAGGGAGGGGGGGTGGAAAAAATAAGAAGAAGAGGAAGAGCGGAAGACCCGCTTGTAGGGGTCTCTCGCCATCCACTCGGAATTCAGAAACGATCAATGCCAACGTTTCCCCGTTTCTCCACCACCCTCTATCGAAATTTTTCGTCGTACGCTTGGGTACATCGTATTTTCTCTCTCTCTCTCTCTCTCTCTCTCTCTCGCTCGCTCAGGGACATCGCGAATCAGCACAGCTTCTCTCGAACTCTCCCCCTCTCACGCGCCATGCACCCGATCGTTTCTCATTCTTATTTCGCTCGTCTCCGGGGCCCCAAAATGCGCTCTCTTCGTGCTCCTATGTACGCTTGACGCGTTTTCCTCTCACGCCGAAGAAAAACGCTCGGTAGTCTTTTCTCTCCCTTTTCCTCGATATTCTCGCTGTTTATATACGACAGTCTTATATATACATACATATATAACCGTTAGAGACAGGCGCTCACGGAAAAGAAAACGAGCTAGCTTTGATGTCACCGCGAAACAAGTAGACCTTTTCACCGCAAAATTTCCCGATTCCAGCAGAGCCCAGAGGCTATATAGCCTCGTTTATGTGTTAAAATTTTTCCCTCAGTGACTATTTAGGTATTTCGTGTATATTTAATTAAATTTACCTCATTGAATGAAAACGCGACTAATTGGGAATAATTTTTAACATAAGATTGTGTAAAATTAAACAAAATAAAAAATGAATTGAATGTTTTAATGAACAAATTTATTGTGGAGAATATTTTCATTTTTTCGTGTCCACGGATTGGAGTGCGAATGGCATTATTGGAAGAAGAAAAGGAAAAGATGTTGATAGACTACCAAAAAGAGAATAAGAAGAGAATCGATTAACTAGTCTCTACCTTTCTCTGTCGTTGCGATAGGACGAAAGGGGTGAGACGATAAAATGGGGATGGTTATATAGGCCAGCCAGCAGTAGAAGCAGCGGCGTGTCGCGCCCATCGCGGTTGATTCGATGAGCTAACGCCAACTTAACGCTACACACCCCACTGGGCTGCACTCGGTCAGATAACTCGACGATTTTCAAGCGCCCTGCACCCGAGAATGATATCCATTGAGTCACGGCAGCGGCTTGGCCGTCCGTTTTCCTCCTTCTGTTACCACTATTATATACGTCTCGATTCATTCATCTCTTTTCTCGCTCTCTGTTTCTCTACTTTCTCCACTTTCTCGCTCTTGATTTACGACTGCACGCAAATGTTTATTCACTTGTGGATTCTTCGAGTTCTTGTCAATTGACACCCCAATTTTCGCAAATTACGTTCTTTCCTTTTGTCTTTGCAGCTAAATTTTTTTTGTCGTTCTATCAGAATCCTCTATAGTATAATTTATACCGCGTGGAATTCACTGCGCCAATGTCACTATTACAGCCTTTCAGCAATTCAATTTTAATTTCTTACGATGAAAAAACATATTCTTAACAAATGTTAATCTTCACATTCTCTTGTTAATGAGTATGTATTGAGAAAATTCCGTGGCGATAAAAATGTATCCTCTCGACAATATTCCAAGTTTATTTTACTCGATTAGAAAATATTTTATCAACAATATTAATGCTGGCTAATGTTTCATTTGATTTTCATCACTCAAAACTGAGCACTCGATGAATATATCAATCAAATACTTTAATTTATGTAAATAATAATAGATCGCGTTTAATCTATGGCAAACCCAATCTATTTCTTCACAACCAATAATTTTTATGTGCGTTCAGTAAATAAAAATCTTCAAGGTATTTAAAGTTCGCAAAAATCTCCAATAATCCTTCATAGCCTGCAAATTTGATACATTCTTTCTTCATCTCGCCTCTCTCGCGCGACCCGAGTTTCGATGAGAAAAGAGTACAAACGCTCGCGCGCTGCCTGGACCAAGATGATGATTTTTCCCCCGTGTGACAATGCGAACTTTGATCGCGAGTTAGTGTGAGTGTGTTTGTGTGTGCGTTGCGCTGATGGTGCATGGGCAGGGGGGGGGGGAGCGGCGACGGCGGCAGCGGCGACGACGACGACGACGACGACGACGACGACGACGTCGACGTCGTCGGGGTGCGGAAAGAGCGAATCACGTGGAAGAGGCGCGTAAGAGAATGGAAATCAATAGGTGAAGGCGAACAAGGAGAGGGAGCGAGAAACGCGAGCATATATCTATTATATATATATATACATATATTTGGGGGAGGTTAGCTGTCGAAGAGATCGCAGGCGGCTCGAGATCGAGAGGAAAGCAGCATCCGGACGACGAAGACGATGGAAACTACCAGATCCCTGACACCCAGTAGCGAGCAGAAGGTCACGTCGACGCCGCTTTATAGAAAGCCTTCCGAAACATTCGCGAGTGTATAGATAGAGAGCGAGTGGGAGAGAAAAGAAAGTTCGCTATCTCTCCCTTCTGCTCTTCGCTTTAACCCCTCTCACGAAGAGAGAGCTTGCCACAGGAGCTTCTTCTCAAACGGCATGGAAGAGAGAAAGGGAGAGACCTGCGAGATATTGCGAGAGAAAGAAAGAGAGAGAGAGAGAGAGAGAGAGAGAGAGAGAGAGAGAGAGAGAGCGAGAGAGAGCGAGAGGGAGGGTAAGAGGATGGACCTCCATTCAGAAACTAATGGGGTTAAACGCCTCGGCCCTACGTCGATCACCCGACTGTATACGTGTATATATATATGTATATGGAAAGTTATCACAGAGTATAGAGCTTTCTAGCAAGCGTGAAATGAAGTAACATGGCGCGTTCGCGTTTTTTAAAAAATAATTTTGGACCGCCATTCCGTATTCATATTTTGCGAAGTCTTTTACAGAACAAAGTAAATTGTAGGGACAAAATATTATCAACGGTTCGGTGATAAATTAAACAATTAAATTTTTTTCATGTGGTGTTGATAGATAATGAAGTTTTTTTCTAACAATTGTCCGAGCCGTATCGTTTTCATAAATAAATGTTGCTTTTCATAAATTTATATTCTGATGTCGCGAAGAGTCTTAGTAGTACAGAATTAAGCAAATGAAAATTAAAATTCTTATCAACAATTATTAGATGGAAAGTTTGAGGCTTAAAATATTTCCCTACGCACCTTCATATAGAATAGTGTTGAACAGCCTATGAAACAAAATTCGAGAAATTGATTTTTTTTCAATTCGTATATATCCAAGTCTGATTTCAGGATTTTTTAAAATTATTTTATTTTAGTTTTCGATTTAATATTTATATTAAAAAAAAAATTATTACTACGAAAAATTGCCTGCAAACTTACATTTTTAACTTACGAAAATCTTACGATCAGAGCTTTTTTTTTTTTGATGCTACTCATTTATCAAAGTTGGTCTATTTGAGAAAGCGTGTCGCTATTTCCCAAGCGTTTTGGCTAAGAAAATACCACTTTGGACCAGCTTCGTTATTTTTTTAAGCATCTTTTCATAATTTTTATTGTTGTGGATTAGTGAAAAACGTGACTCACCCTTGTGTGCCATGTCGTCAGCGGTGACAGAGCCCAGGAGGCCAGTGGCGCCCGGCCATGGAGCGACCGCAGCCCCAAGTTGCTGCGAAGGCAGAATCTTCGGGCCTTTCGACTCTCACTTTGTCTCTGAAATCATACATATTATCTATAGTACAATATGTTTTTTTTTTTATTTTGCAATAATGTAGGTATAAACTGATTGAACTTTGCACACCGCTTCCTCGGATTATACCATCTTTCTAAAGCATATTTTATGAGTCCTTACCCAATGTTGCCTTCCTCATAGAAAAAGCCTTGTGAAAGGGTTAAAATCACCAAGGGAACAATGAGCAAATCTGAATTTGCAGTTTTTGTATCCCTCATTTCAGGAGACAGGATAAATATATGCGGATTATTTGCTCCAATTTCATTTTTGTTCAAATTTTCGAACCGATTTTACGTATATACTAATAAAAAGTATAGGTACATGTATATAATTATACGAATATAATTATTCGAAATTATACGCAAATATACGAAAATTGTATAAAAGATACTTTCGAATGGCGACTTATACCCCCGTCTATAGTGTACATTAATTTAAAAAAAAATTTTTAAAAAGCATTGATATTATATTTGTCCATGAGTCTCAATCTAAGATTCCTCGTTGGGGAAATAAGGATTTTTTACGTTTAAAGAATTGCGTCTGGATTAAAATTAACCGCCACAAATTTGGTTTAAAAATATTTTTGGACAAAAATTATTACGTTCGTATAAAATATAAAAATTACATCAACACAGTATTTCGGGGTAATTTTAAGAATGGGCATATGCATATGCTGTGACAGCGAAGGAATGTTGAGTGTGTATCGAAAAACCCAGAGAGAACATGAAGAAAAGGTTAGTTACACGTTTCATATTCAATTCAACTTACGTCACTGACTCAAGACCGTTATTTAATAGTTTATTATTTTGCGTTGTAAAGTTAATTATATGATCCCACCGGATGACATCGCAATCCACTTTCGGTCTGTTTGCATGTTGAATTTTGAGATTATTCAGGCACGCATTGACATATGGACCATGGTATACCAATAGTTACTCGTAAATATTACTGCATATGCATAGCGAACGGAGCATAAAAAGCGTCATGGACGATAAATTATTTGGCAAAAGCAATAAAGAATATAAAAGACGAGACCGATACGAAAAATATCATAAAAAAAGCTTCGATATTCCGATCACCACGCTATGCATCATGCCAATACATTCCAATTTATTCCGAAGGTTCATGCATACGTTTTTTTTTTGTTTTGTTGAAATTGTATTCTACGCTTATTGAGGCCGTTTAAATATTTGTGATATCCTTGCCCCCAAGCCAGCTTGTCTATAGCACGTTTCGGCTCGACAATTTAATAAATCCAAAAAGTTGGAGAAAAGTTCGAGAAAAGTTCGAGAAAAATGAAAAGTTTCATAAAATTCATAAAATCTGAAGCGCACAGCCTTGTCTTGCCAAACTCGATACCATATATCCTTGTCCCTCAGCCAATTTGTGTAGCTATAGTTTCGTTTCAATAGGTGAAACATTACGAAAGGTAGAAAGGTCGCAGATCGAAAAATTTCGAAAAATTCTGACTTCCGTAAAATGAGACACCCGTTAGTTTCAGCAAGATCGTTCAATCCGTTCTCGAGATACAGCCATTCCAATTTTACAAGCTTATCACACACACACACGCGCGTCCGCACACACACACATACGCGCGCGCGCGTACACACATTTTTTTTCGAATATGATTTTTCGACTTTTTGGAACATTCTAAGTATTCTGGCATCGAAATTCGAAAAATTCACGATAACAAAGCTCCATTTATAAGAATATAAAATAGTTTGATCATCGATTGAAAATACCGAGAGCAATCATCATTACGAAATATGTGTGCTCTCGAACCTGCGTCAAGGATCGTTATGCTTCTTTTTTTTAACGATTTTTTTATAGCTACAGCGAGAAAATAAGTTTAATTTCTGTTCGTCATTGGAACACACGTGATGACACACAGGAAACTTTTGAACATGAATACCAGCTGTGTCAATCGCGCGATATGTCAGAAGACGAGACAAAAAGAACTTGCTTGTCACCAAAAATTTCTTTCGATTTGGAATTCATAATGCACATACATACGTACATACGTACATACATACATACATACATACATACATACATTCATACATACATACATACATTCATACATACATACATACATTCATACATATATACATACATACATACATAAATACATTCATACATACATACATACATTCATACATTCATACATATATACATACATACATACATACATACATACATACATACATACATACATACATACATATACATTAAATAGTTGCATATATTATTTAGGTAAAAACTCAATATTTACTCAAACGGTTTGAAAGTATATTTGAAATATTTCAAGCATGTCTATTAATGGTAATTGAAGAATATTATTTCATTTCGATCTCCCATCTTGGGAATCGAACATTCACCAGGGTCACTCGTTAAGGCCGTGATTTTCATAATATTAATCATAACTGCTACATATGTATAAAATATCTAAATTTCCCTTTAAATCCTTTTGTCCCTGAATCTCCGATATTTTATGCCTAATAAATGATTTTCATTCCCTAAGTAGAATGTGAGCATCCAACTAATGGGCATTATGCAATTTAGAAAAAAAAAAAACAACTGGAAATTATTTTCTAACAAAATAATTATCAGTAATTTTGAATGTCGATTTAGCCTGGGCCCGTATGTATAATAGAAAAAGCCTTGGCATAATATTTTGCATTCTTCATACATTGCATTTGTAAGACGAGAGATAATCACGAGAAATTGCTAAAGGACCTCTCTGATACCATTGAATATATATTTTTATCTATATACATATATATTGTCTGTACGACAGCAGAACGTATAAGGGCAACATTGAAGACTTTCGAGTGTAGCAATTACCCTCTCGCAACACTCTCGCGAAACGCACGTGAATTACTCGCGAATGTACAACGCACACACGTTGACGAGTTCAGAGGGGGATACTTTTGAGATGTGCCTCAGTGCGGATGCGCGACGATGTTGCCTGATCCTGAAGGGTTATATATATATATATATATGTTTCATCAAAGCAGAAACCAAGCGCGAGACCATAGAAGAAGTATGAAAGTGAGACTCAGGTGTGTGTGTATGTGTGTGTGTGTGTGGATGTACATATGTGCTTTGTGCTTGGCACCCGAGCTCGACTATAAGTGCGATAATTAGTGCCTGAGGTGGGGATATGGGCTGCAAGAGTATGTGGTATACTACAGGGTGTCCCATGAAAGAAAAATGACAAAAAAGAAAGAAAAGCTTAACCGAGCAATGTGGTATTCGCGAGTATTTTGTATACCACATATTATTTCACTCGTTTGTTTCAAAACCCTCGTAATTTCTCGTCGCGATTCATTCCGCGCGATCATTCGCATTCTCGCTCGGCACCAGCTAATTCAAAAGAGCGGAGAAAAAAGCTCCGTTACGTTCGAATTCACCATGTATACTCGAGCTAATTATTCTCGCAATAATGAGACAATATATTTAATCATTATATTTATAACGTATATCTGTGTGTCTGGACATATAAAACTATCCTACAAATTACGAAGGTTACGTTAAATATTTATTGCAGCTAAGTAGTTATTTCGGAACGGTTGGAAAATCGTACGAATGAGTAGTTTGACGGGGTTTGCTTTGCTAGTGGTGGAAAGAAGCGATCCCTCGTCGATGCTTTTGGTACTTGCACGCGAATTACTGAAGAGCTTCGGGGTAGCATCTACAATTATTGTTGTTCTTCTAGTAATACTCTGATTGATACATCGTACGTATATGTTTATATATATATATATATATATATATGTGTGCGTGCGTGTGCGTGTGTATGTGTGTGTGTGTGTGTGTGTGTATCTGATCCCAACGACCGGAATATAACGCCATATGTATAGATGTAAAAACTTTTTCCGATTCCGATCGAGTTAACCTGAGCCTCGAATGAATAAGCAAGTTGGAAAATTATCGTTGTGTTCGAGGTAGTAGGTACATCGGCAAATGAACCGTGTGAATTTGTCTTCCGATGTTATTCCGCAAGGTCGACGAAATTTTCTAAAAATCATTATCAAGCCTTGTAAACACATTAAAAAATGATTCATTCCGAATGATTTTGGAATAATGACACATGAAAAGACACAAGTTTGATTTCAGCAGACATATAAAAAATACTCGATCGAATATTCGAATATGGTTTGGGTGTCGAGAAACCCCATATGACGTACTGATTTGGAGGTTGGAGAGAGCTGACCCTCCAGTCTAAAGTGCCTTTTTATGTACATATATATATATATATAATTCATACTTTATATACTTATATAATTTATACTGACTAGTCTCTACAAATAATTAAATTTCGACGGCGAAATTACCTTATTTTTGCCTGTTCAGGTCCGTATTATCCTGCTTATGATACAAAAAGGCAATCGAAGCTTTAAAAATTGCCTTGAAAAATAACACCGGCTGCAAAACGATATAATTTTTGGACTTTGGCTACTTTAACAATCAATCTTCCTAATCACAGATCATCCAATGTTTAGATCGCTCTTTGGATCTTTCAAAAACTTACAAAAGATCGAACTATGTTTGTGCGAGCGAAGCATAGGGGATGGTGAGACGCGATAGAAGATTCAGAACGTGGAAAAAGAAGAAATTCATACAGAGGCGAGCATAAAGTATATATATATATATATATATATATATATATATATATATATACCTACGTATGTACAGGGTGGGAGTTTGCAAGCGTATTGTGCAAGAGGATTACCTCGGATTATGCTCGACTGAGCGCAAATAGGATCGCGTCGGGCTTGTGTTTACAAGACGCCAAGCTGTCGATTTAGCGAACACGCGCGAACTGTCCCGAATTGCGCAACTCTTCGGCTGATCGCGAGGACAAACGCTAGCGCCTCCTGATGTCGAGGCAGAAAGAAAGATCGGTAGATTTAACTTTTGCATCAATATCAACAAGCCAACAAGACAAGGATAAATATCCTTATGTGTTATCTATCTTATTTATCTCTGTTAGCGGATTTCAGAATCTCCGATTTCATTTGACTCTGTCGAACAGTCAAATCAAATCGTGACTCGGTTCCATTGACCCGACTAACGCAGATCAGCAGAGGCGCAGCTTGCAGACTCAGAAAGGAACGTGACATGAATGAATCCAGTTCGTTTTCTTTCTCGATGAAATGTACACACAATGACTTGTTCATAATATACCTTATGAATGTCACCTCTATCATAGCAAACAACCCGCCACACATCATATTCTTGTGTGGTGAAAATCTTGATAATTATCTATTAGCTATTCTGGATGAAGAAAACGGTAAAGATCGACCTAACTTGAAACAAATTTGGATCGAAATTTATTCGACGATGACATATTATAGTCATAGTGACATAGTCGTCCGGATGGTTTATGCGGAATCTATTCAGATGGCCCAGTCCATCTGGTTTGATTTCCAATTAACTGCCCTCGAAGAAATTTGGATGACGATTATAGCAATTACTCTCGCAATTATAGATATTTGGATTGCCTTTAAAATGAGGGGAAGCAATAAGATAACCGTGACAATTTTAGCATTGATGCTATATTCACAAATACATGGTTAATATTTCTCATCAGGACCGCAAAGCATCGTCGGATATCTGGTATTCAATATGACGTCCGGTAAATAATGCCTAAAATATTATCCATTCGTAAATGGCATTCATTTAAAAATGGCAACTATCGCACTTATAGATTACGGACATCACCTTAAGGCGGTCCTGTCGATAATCTCTAGTCAAGAGTGTTCTTATGGTCAAACATTATTTTTACGATCTTTATGAGCGGCGGTGAATCTAAGCGACGTTATATTATGTCATCGGTATCGAAACATGTGAGCATATTTGAGAAATAAGTAAAAATTGAATTCAATTAATGGAATTGTTGACTCGGTTCGTCCCGTCGATCAAATTTGTATAATGTATTGTTTGACCTGCATGTTTAGGTATAATCCGTAAACGGGGTGAATGATTTTTGTTTTTGTTCAGCTCCTTTATTATTGGCAAAGAAATTAAATTTAAATTAATTTTTTTGAAGTCATATTGCATTTACAAAATATCACTCGAATAATTTTATCCATCAATGTTATCGTATAAATGTAAATTCAGTGGCTTTGCACATAATAAGTGTCTCTCTGTAAAAAAAAAATAGCTTTCATTCGTCAAAATCTGTCACAATGTAAATTCGGTAACGGAGAAATAACGGTTAACGCTAGCGAATGTAAATGAAAGGCTTTAAGTAAACGGAATAAAGCTTGAAAAATTGGGTTATGCAATCAATTTTATTCAAAAGATTCCATAATCGATCTTTATATATAGGAAATATAAAGTACTTATCATCATCAGAGAATACATTTTTTTTTCTTCAACTTTCCCGGAAACAAATCATGTTTGGGTTCATTGAAATATTCAAAAAAAAATTCAAAAAAATTCAAAAATTGAATTTCATTTATTAATATTAACTCCACGATCGAAAATACGACTTATCAGACGATAATTGATAAAACAATAAATTTGGGCCGCCATCAATAATCTTATCTGGTTGGTCTTGACATGGTAATTTGTACAAGTCAGTCAAAAATGTTACTCAATGAAAGTCTCAAAAAGAGTGGCTCTACATGTCAATTAAAAACATCTTTAAATATCTTCAAGGGAATTTATATCGTCAATTGAACTGTGAGTTAAACTCACTTTTAACCTATTTTATGTAGCATATGACAAAAAAAAAAAAAAAAAATTATATCACAAAATAGTTCAAACCGATAACTTTCTCGTCAATTCCATATTCTCTTATCTCTCGTGACTCTACCTGTCTTGTTAACGCAAATTTTTAGTATTGAATCAGCTGTGTCAATGCTGTGTTCTGTCTTGCCAGCATCAGAAGCCCAGGTGAAATAATTAATTGCCGTTCATCATTCTCGCTTATACAGTGTGTCTGTATAATGTGGATTTGTGTCGAGCGCGATTCACCGTGATGAAGAATGGAAATGTGGGAGACGATTTGTGCCGTGTAAAAGCGAGAATTAAAGCGAATCCCCAGTTACATTTCGCATTATCCTCCATCATGCATTATACGGAGGGCATGCATATATACGCAGTTGAAAACGCGCGGGCTTGTACAACGGATTTGGTTTTGCTCTTGCTCGTGAATCGAGAGTCTCATACAGGAGACTTGGCGAGGGATCTCGTCAGGAGGAGAATATAATGAGAGAGAGAAACGGTGTGGGATATGATGAAGAATCAGAGATTGGTGTGTTGTGTGTCGCCCCCCGTTTGCCCAAGCTCGTTGTGCGTTCCATTAACGGAGTTTCACCGGAAGTCTCGAGCATAATGCGACATGCTCTGCATCTCGTATATATGAAAACCTATTACCACAAAATATGTATATATATATATATATATATATAATGTGTGTTCGGGCCATAATGGGCGATGAAGCTTCTCTAACCAAAACTCCTTGTTTCTATGTATCCTTTCTCCATTATTATTCCGTCTCTCATTCGCTTGTTTCTCCGTGTAGCTCTTAATAAACTGGATTGCTAGGCTTTCAGAGCTGCGCTATCGTGAACGATTAATTGCCAGTACAACGATGTGTACACAAGTAATTTTTTTTTTTTTATTACTCTTCTTTATTATTCTAGACAAAGCCGAATAGCATACATTCGACTATAAAGAGTTGGATGATTGAAACGTGGATGCGGCGCACAACTCGACAGGGCGTCAGATTAACAATCCGTCGGGGCTATTAGTCTTTGCGAATTCGTGTCAGCTATTATGAGAGAATATGAGGGCCACGAATGTTCGTAAGATCATTTCGATTTCCCGTATATATACCAATAATTTCTATATTCTCCGCAGAAAGCGGCAATTCACGTATTATTTGAGCATTTTTATAATTATAACTTGAAGAATAAGGGAATTATCGCATCCGATTATTATGAAACAGAGGCCATTTTATTTGATACTTATTTTAAAAAACAATTTGTCGGTGCGAAAAAAATTGCGGCTTTTTGGAATTCTTTTTGACAAGCATTGATTATTTGAATTATTACTTCCGATTTTTTGATATGCCGAATATTATCTCAATGCTCGTTTAAATTCTCGCGTCTATCATTATTGTAATTTATAAATTTTCATTTACAGCGAAATAAGTGGCTTTGTTTGAATCGAATGGGGGCGAAATTTTAAATATTACATGAGAGGCTATAAATTATTATATGCAGTTTGAGTTGTAAAACAAAAAATTGTAAAATACAGTTCGAAATTGAACAATACAGACGTTTCCATCTTGAAATCTCAGAGCTATTACTTATATCATGAGAAAAAAAGAACTTGGTTAGGCATTTACCGATACTCGATGTCCAGTGGTTGGGATTTGAACCAAGCGGAAGTCTCTATGGACCAGACAAGGATCCATTCGACCGACGGAAATCGCGCAATTTCCGATTGACTGAAAGAAACATTATTTTCATTCAAGATCCATTTTTCTCGGTGCTTTTTCATTTATTTTCTTTCAAGGTTGACTCTAAACCTTTCAAATGAATATCACCATCGTCAGTAACCGATGTCTCTCGCACCCTTGTGAGGGAGGAATAGGAGTGCGGGTGGAGCAAAGGAGGGAACTGATGCAGAATGGTTCGTACGCAGTGAGTATCATCCCTCTATATATATGTAGCGGAGCTCCATGCGTCGGGTGATCTCTCTTCTCTCAACCATATATATATGTATAGGTACACAATGAGCGTCGCACAACGCCGCGGGGCCTCTGCACTTGTGCTCGTCTCGCGCTCGTATCGCCATTCAATATTACTCCGCTGTAGCAGTACACTATATATATATATATATCTGTATATAGCTCTTAGGTTTCCGTTCGCTTCACAGATTTTACACGGTGAATTAGAATCATGAATTTACAGGATATAGAGCCTATTGCCTAATTAAGCTATAATACAGAGGGATGCGAAGTTAACGGAGACTCAGAGAGATAGCGCTGAAAGGAATCCCATATATATATATATATATATATATATATATATATATATATATGTATATACATATATATATACATCAGTGAGACAAAAATCCACCACTAAACCTCGACGTCCGCTTCGGTGAGATGGCATATTCAATCACATTCACGCCGAGAATTTCCGCAGTGCTACGTTTACCGGGGGACTTTGCATTGAACAAACCGCTCGTATTATGGAGAAAGGACGGACGTTCTAGACGAGGCAAACTCTATACATGCGGTAGATGCAAGCGCTGGGAAACCCAGAACGACGATTGCCAGTAGAGCAGGGACTGATGGAGTTGTCGTGAGCAATTAACCAAATTCACTTTGCGCCCATGGGCGCAAAGGTATACGGCTCGTTTATTTAACATTTGCAAATTAACGAATTGACCGACAGCGTCGAATGAGCGATCGACGTGCGGCTCTAGCGGTAGCTCTGAGTTAAGTGGCGCACCGGCGCTGCCACCACCCGGATGGGTGACCACTCAATCGTACGCCGATTGTGCGCGTTCAATCGTTTGGCGGGGGAGGCCATCTTTTCAGAGTCTGATGATTGCCTGTAGAAACACCAGACTCTGTTTAATGAGCCGACCGTACACTCAGAGAAAAATATTATTACAAAGTGATGACGACGTGTCTATAGCTCATATAACTATACTATCGGCAGTTGTGTCGACTATAAAATAGTTAGGGTTGGGGTTAACTTTTTATCGCATGCATAAATTCTAAAATTATTTCCGTCAATTAAAAGTTGTTCATACATAAAAGATTTGTGTGAGTATTTCACGGCACATAATCCGAGCGTCCTCGTGCAAATGCGATACGGTAATGGAGCCCAAATCGGCTACGGACACATTTTCGGAGAGGTACAGGAAATTTCAATGAAAACAACAAAGCTTAGGAGAGCGAATGACAAACAGGGAAAGGTATGTAACACTAAAAAGTGTAATAAATCATTCATAATGGATAAAAAATCATCTACGAAGTCTTCGCGTACTTTTAAATACGAGTATGCTGTTTTTTATTTTTATAAAAATTGAAAAACTAAAATAGAAAAAAAAAATAATCCAAGTATTACGATTTGTAAAATGTAATGATAATGGCTGATGAAACAATTGAAAATTATTGGGGTCACGTTGTAATTTGTACGTACCAAGAAATGCCGACGGTGGCCAGCTAACAGTTCGTCACTCGTTCGCTCTCTATTCACCACTAATAATTTTTTTTCTCTCAAGTTTTTCTCTTCCTTCGCGCACTTAATATTATTGTATATCTATATATACACACACATATATATATATACAACTACCGAGCACACTTAACCTGTCCTCTCGCGGCCGTAATAATGATCTAAAACTTGTTTCACGTTGCGTCCCTCGCAGCCCTTAATCAAATCTCACAGATTGCCTTTGTAACGTTTAATTTTTTTCCTTTTTTAGGCCTCTTCCAATTGGCCCAATTTTCACACTTGAGACTAAAATTTTCGTTCTTCTCTCGTTTCCAGAATTCGACGTGATTCGTTACGTCGTAAAATTGAAATACCGAACAATCTTCTTCGCTAACTCGTCATTGCGGTGCATGGACGAAAATAACACACGTGAACCCAACGTACGATTGACGTTTCGGATTAAAAATAAAATCCTCGATAGTTCGGGAGCAGTCGGCGCACTTGCCCGTTCGATATAACCCGGTCAATTACAACGTCCAACGATCAACAACGTGGGATCGATCGATCGCCCGATTTCCGCAGGTGAATTGTAACGAATTACAATAAAACAAAACAACGCAAACGCCAAAGTGCTTTTTCGCAACAGGCTGGAAAAAGCTCGTTAAAGCCCGTATTTATTTTTTTTTTTTGTTTCAAGGGTACACGTTGCTATTATGATTATTATTTAAAAATGTTATAATTTAAGAAGGAGTTATTGACGCGAATGGATTTTTCGTCGTGTGTCAAGCGGGATTAACGGGTTCACATGAAATATACGCGCTGGGTGAAGAAAAAAAAAAAACATTCACCTCTTATATTGCGAGAGGTCCTCGTTAATAATGAGGATTTCTGTACGGGGTGATCGCGGTCCGGTGCCGTCGGTGCGAAGTCGCGTGGCGTTTTGCCGCTCAACAAGATCTTTCGGTAGAGCACACGACTCAACCAACCGAACCACCACCATAAACCGAACAAATGCCCCCGGTATGGAAAGCACGAGGGGGGAAAAAACTCGGCGGAGCTAAAAGCGCGAGCGCACGGCGCCGTGTCGCTGCTGATGCTGCCGGTGCTGCCTCCGTTGCTGCAGTGTCGTGGCTCGAGTGAACTACCGTCTCACTCGCTCTTCTCCTTCACTCCTGTATTTGTGTGTGCGTACACGCTGGTGCTTGTTCCATCTCACTCTCGGTGGCTCTCGTGTTCAGTCCCACCCCCAGTTTGCTTGACTCTCGGTTAGCTTGCAACGCTTCTGTTTCGTCTCTCTCCCTTCATTTCATAGTATATATATATATGTATATACACATACACAGTAGAGCAAGAGTTTGTACAATAGTGGTGGTGGTGGTGGTGGTGGTGGAGGAGCTGCTGAACAGAAAGTGGAAGGGAGACCTCGGGTGGAAGTCGGAGTTGCGGGGAAGCCAGAACTTGATAGTATGCGTCTCTGCATGTGTTACACCAAACACACACACACACACACACACACATATATGTATGTATATATGCGGGAAAATGTGTTCGGTTGCTGCCACGCGTTTCTTGATTGTACCTCGGCTGGATGTATATATTTTATCTCTGTTTAACTCATGAGTGTTTTCATCTCTTGACTAACCGCTCTCTGTTGGGGCCCCACATATACACATATCTCTCGGCGAACCCCAACACACGCGCACTCGCTCACTCGCCCCATCGGGCCAAAAGGTAGTGTTGGTATCGACCAATGAAAACGGTCGCTCTGGTTATCCCCCTCCATGCGACTGGATCGAGCGCTGGTAGAGGGGGTTAAACGAGACTCGGTCTGAGCCCCCGCCCGCGACGTGACATCATCGATTCTGAATGGTGGAGATGCCCAACGGTGCGGAAGGCACATTGGAGGGCGCTAGCGCCTGTGAAAAACCTCGTTGCGAGAACGCACGCGCGAAATTTGTGCAAAAAGTTTGTGCGCGCGTGTGCGTGCGTGCGTGCATGCGTGTGTCGTACCAGAAACACGAAAGAGGGAGGATGGGGAGAGGTGGGGGACTGATCGCCAGAGTCGAGTGTCAGGGAACGCGTGAGATATGCTGAATGCTGAATACGACGACAGATGGGCACCGAGCGTCGTCGATCTCGGTCGCTAACGTGAGTCGCAGCGCTCATTTTTTTTTTTTTTTATAGGCTTTTGTTCCCACTTTATGCTTGGAATGAATTTCTCGAAGAAATTCAAAACTTGCGAAGCTCGAATAAGGAGGCAAAGATATTTTATATGATATGCTGGGAACGCAAAGTTTGAGATAACTTAGCATTCTTTATAAAACAGCTGCGCAAGAACGATGGAAACGTGTATATATATATATATATATATATATATATATATATATACACATATATATATATAGATATATATATATATATACACATATATATATATAGATATATATATATATGCAGGCTCTAATATCGATACTCGCGTGAAAGTATCACGATGGAAATTAACAGTTCGAAACCGAGAGTTATGCAAGCCCAGAGATTGAAAACGATAAATGGTATACATGCTTACGTAGGCCTTGTGTATTTCTCATTGACTCATTTTACAAATTAAACATCAAGAGGAAACAGTTATTTTTTTAAAACGTTTTATATATGTTGATGTGACGAAGAAAGCTGAGGACTTTTTTTCTGCAATTAAAAAGTGTATCAAAGTTTATAAAAAATGAAAAAGGGTCCACAGATCTTACGAAAAAATGTACTTTTTGTTAAGTTAAACGCAGGCTGCACTGTAGGAGGGAAAAAGCGTACAGAAAAGTGTAGTTTCGTTAAAATATAGCAATTACTTTTTTTAAGCCTTATAGCGGATCCGCTATAAGGCTATATATATATATAAGTGCAAACACAACTGGTAATACAATTACGATTTGAAGCTCTGGCCTCCAAGGACGGATAAAATTTGTTCGCATTACACTCGTTTTTCTCGGGTATTTATATCGTACATGTTATATATGTATATTTATCCTATATATTCTTTATGTACATAAATGTCCAGTTACGCATTGCGCCGAGAGCTCTGGAATTTTCGTTATTCGTCGAAAGTTGGTTTCCACAAGCCTGACAATAACGCGCGCGAGAGAGGGAGAGAGAGAGAGAGGGGGGGGGAGGGAGAGGCATCGTGTCGCCCATGGAGGATATTAAAATATAATTGGCGTTTGTCCCCTTTGTGCAAAACGGTATCTAGTCACGCGTGGGGTGACCGTGGGTGTTATGTACGCCAGAGTGCACCACGGGGGTGACTCACCCTCACTTTCTCGTGTCTCACCCTCTCGCTATACTACCTACTACAAGTGTATGTATGTATGTATGTACGTCTCGTCTTGTCTTTCTCGCTCTCTACGCGACGACTATACACACGCTAGTATAGTACGAGCAGATATATACTAGAAGGCGCTCTTGCCGAGTCGTTTCGTAGCGAGGGTAGTTGCATCCAACCCCTCTGTCACTTGCCCGTACGTCTACTACGGTTTTCCTCTCGCTCGGATAGCACAGAAAACCCCCTCAGACTTTCGCTTCTCCTCATCGCGTCACCGAACCCTCGTTGTAGAAATTTTCGTACATACCTACTAAGGTTCTTTCACACAAGTCGATATATATACTCCTTTGTTTATATATTACGTAAGATTGAAGTATTAAACAGCAAATTTTGAAAGATTTCCATGATTTATTGATAAATTAAAAAACCAGGGCCTGATGGTCAATACTGGATGGAGATTGATAAACATTTCATCAATTTTAATAATACTAGTATCGCCGCGTTGTGTTCTCTTGTCATATCGCCGCGCGAGCTGCGCGCGCACTCTTCTGTCTTTCTACACTTTTCATTGGCCCTTACTTCGGCTTCACTGGAATATAGAACTTGCGAGATAATATCGCAATTTGTAATAGGGGATTTTTAATAAATATGGTAGTATAACTCGACAATATAAGCACAATCTATGAATTTATATTAAGAAGGAACTAATACATCTAAAGATACATCTAAAGATACATCTAAAGATACATCTAAAGATACATCTAAAGATACATCTAAAGATACATCTAAAGATACATCTAAAGATACATCTAAAGATACATCTAAAGATACATCTAAAGATACATCTAAAGATACATCTAAAGATACATCTAAAGATACGTCGTAATCACGTCTCATAAATAATGAGTTCCAGCGATAAAACGTTAGTTACCCCGATGAAATTAATTTTAGAGATTCTGTAGAGTCCTCAAATAGCTATCTTTAGTGTCACGGAGGAAGACCTTATGCAAATGTATATTTTTATATGATTATCGAAATTTTATTTTTAAATGAGATATTCAATGGCTGGATTAAGGTAATATATAACAAGGCCGAGATTCCCCCTATTTTCTCAGCAGAGATATCATCCATCATTGATATATGACAACTGTAAATTAGTTTTCTAAAAACTAGAAAATCTAGATTGTTTCATGTTAAAAAAATTGGCATTGAGAAAATAGCAGTTTTACTGACTAAGTCTATATCTAGATTTTAGTTCAGTCTCTTTCAAATGTCGTCTAAACGAGAGGACTATAGAAAGAAAGTGAGAAAAGGCACTCGAGAATGTGCGGATAATCTTGGCGAAAAAGTCGATCTGTAGAGTAGCCATTCGATTCAAGAGTAACCGTTGACCTGGAGGACCCTTCTGTTAGAAATCAGGGGGCTTTAGAACGTATACAGTATGCCCATTATACACTATTACACATTAATACATCGACACAAGATATTCGCACGCTTATAAAACTCGAGTGGCTGACACAAAGACCTTAATGTTATATTTATCGTGTACACTCGTCGCTCGCTACTTGTACTCCGTAAAAGACTCAATACAATTTGCTATATGTACATATTAAAGGTATATGTACATGTATTAAATATGTTACATGTGTATAGTTTTCGGTATTCTTAGGAGTGAACACTCGAGAGGGCTCGATCAAGCTCACTCGATTTCCGCGCGTGTGTCTTTCGAGTACGTGCAACATACTATTTGAGTTGATCCACCGCAAGGATTCCACGGCGCTATCTGTAATACTTTATATATAGCATCACTGCGGCGAGGGAGTGGGTGGGGCGGGGGCCCGAGGGGGGGGGGGGGGGGGGTACGTCGTCGTACTGTGGGTGAATAAGCGCGTTTTTTTTTTGTCCCCTGGAAGAGATCGTGGACGACGAAACCAAGAAAGGGCGAGAAGACGCGAGCGGAAAGGGGCGAGTGGAGAAAAGGAGATAGTCGCAGGAGAAAAGAGTCGCTGCTGTGTAGGAGTAGCGGGAGAGAGGTCACGATGTGGAGCCGGCTTTAGGATATCCAGGCGGTGGAAGTAACGCGTTTCGATTTTGCGTTAGCTCAGCTACGCGTGAATCCCGCCAAGGTCAAGTCGTTACCCGTTTCCAAGCATCTATACCACCCGCGCCTCAGCATTCGCTTTTCTGTGTTATACTTTGCAGGATATTCACGTATACACACACATATATATATATATATATTTATATGTATATGTATATATATATATTTATATACTAGGGTAGCCTGTATTATCGCTAAGCAGCGACGACAAAACGATTGTCCGGTGTTGTTTATTGAAAAACAAATAGTAAACAAAAAACGGTTCTACCATATGGGTCATTCCAGATCGAATCAAGAGGATCATGACCATATCGCCGTTTTTCATATCCTTTTATCACCCAGTATTACGTTGTACAGCAGAAACACAAAAACATATATAGGAACTGCTAGGAACCAATTAACAAATTTGAAACATTGCATATATATACATTGATATTCTTTACTTTTTATGTGAATTTTCGTATCTAAAAAATTATTTTAATTTCGAGAACGAATAAAGTTCTAAATTATAACCTTTTTTGTTTAATTGCTTCGAATTACTTACCACCAGGACCATAATATTGGAGGTATAGAAGAAAAAAAATGATGGTTGTCACGATAAGTCAACAGTATTGATGATGCTTAAGACGTTAATAAACATTCTGGTCTCATGGTTTAGAGGGCAGGGAGTTTTATCGCCAATACGTTTGTGCGCGTATATTTTGACGCAAGATATGTTTCGGTGCAAGGACTTTACGGGGTATTCTCTTGTTGTCAGACGTACGTGCAGGTATAGATCACTCTTTCATAATGGATTTGAATAATATACATTAATTTAAAGAATCCATTGTATAATACAATATTTTTATGAATTGAAACATGAACAACTTGATACGAGAGGTCTGTGATACCTATATAAACAACTTTCACTTTTTCATTATTAATAATCACTACTAGCAATGAATCTCATTGGATTTGGGTCGAAGTTGTGCGAAATTGTGACCCCATCAGCAAATTGTGTCAAAGCCGACAGAACTGCTTGTTCAAAAGAATGAATATCGAGCGTATACACTGAGAAAAAAATTTCGTTGATCCAAATACATTTGTTTGACGAAAAATTTAATTTATCCAACAAAATATTGCTTGATAAGAGCAAGCCAATGTTGAATCAACATTTTTCATTTTGATCAGGATGCTGACTGCACGGTCTAATTTGAAGTAGAAAAGAATTTTGGTTATCAGAAACAGAAAATTATCGTTATCAACAGTATATTGGTTTGGAAGCATTTATATAAAATCAATCATACGTGAGATTTCGAGCCAATGAACTATTTGATTGTCTTGTATTTATTCGAGATGTACCCTATTTCGGCTATTCTGAACGAATACGGCCGCACGATATAATACAATCGATCCAACAATATTTTTTGTGTGCACAAGCAAGTGCATCATTGAGTAAATTGATGGGCATAGCAGGAAGGTAAAACATTGTTGGATCAACTGAACAAAATGACTGAATATATCGTTCTTTTGAGTGACTTTTTGTTTATGTTACCAACTGTTATTTAACATGATTCAAATATGAGCAAATGTTGAAGTGAACTTTGTTGATTTATTGAAAGTCGTTACTTTGTTCGACTTGTAGCCAAGCAAATGCTTTGTGCCGCTTGAACGATAGTTTATTTCCTGGCATTAAATGGTTTAATTAAAAATATTCATTTCATTCAACCATATCATTATTTAAGAAGAAAATGTGTCTTTTTTAACGAATGTACTACGCGATCCACGTAAACAAATTTCATCAGTTCCTCTGACAGTGTGACACGCAGTTGTTTTAAATGATGGAATATGTGCATGTCAATGCGCATTTTTCAATAAGATTCAAATAAATGCGTCAATTAATTTGCGTTGATTTGTTGAAAGTCGTTGCATTGTGCTACTTGCAGCCAAGCAAATACTTTGTGACGCTTGAACGATAGTTTATTCGCTGGCATTAAATGGTTTATTTAAAACTATTTATTTCATTCAATCATAAAATTATTTAACCCAACAAAATATTTTTTTACGTATATAAATTATGTGATTCGCGTAATGGTGAAGTTTTTACTGCAAACTTATTTTATTTTTAGTACAGAAAATACTCATGGTGACTCCTGAGCGAATATCAATCGGGAACCAATTGTATTTATTTGGGCTAATAAGTTTTTTCTACAATTCCAAGACTACATCATTACTGTTGAAATTTTGTATTCTTTGTACCAAACGAAGTTGTCGTTTTATCGTACATATCGTTAAACCAACGCGCGGCGTCCTTCACGCGGTTGCTGTTTGGGTTGTGCGCATGCGCATGGCCGTGCTGCTCTGCGTACTATCATATTTGATTGCGTCAGTCTGCTCAGTCAGTCGTCGTTCGGTAAATGTGAACATTGTTGTGAATTTTGAACAGTTTTTATGCTGTCCGACGCCATCGCTAGCCTCAAAGAAAAAATTGATAATTTGCTGAAATCGTGGGAGATTGATGATCCAAGCATTCTCAATGTCTTTGAAAGTAAGTACATGTATACTTTATATTTTTTATATATGTACTTATTTAACAAAAAAGCATCATTAATATCGCTAATTGATTAGTTAAAATTGTATATATAAATCGCATCGTTTTCGGGTGACCTACCGAGTATCTATATAGCCCAAGCTAGATATGGTCACGCAATAAAGAAATTGCGTCATACATTAAATCAAGTACACTTCTAATTAACTATTTTTATAACTTTAGCTATCTAATATTTCGTTATCTTCTATGAAACATATTTGTATTCATTGAAAACAAAAGCAGCTGTGTCATGATATGCCGTTCAAGAACACGGTAATATACTTCACGCATCGTATGCACATTGTATGGAGTACACTCAATTATATCTTTCAAACGTATACATTCCCAGTCGTTCGTCTCGGAAATTTCAAACGCATGAACGTGTCGAAAAAAAACACAAATTCTGCAGTCGTTGATATACAAAAGAACGCGACTTTTTAATAATAACACATTTCATTTTACCGAAAAGCGATCAATTTCATTTGAATCTATGACTACAGAGATTTCTTCGCCTTAGGGCCGGTTGTTCCAACTCTTAGGTAAAATTACCTGCAAGTTACCGCATATAAAATGTACGAGGTATCTGGCAGATAAACTTTACCTAGAGGTGGAACAACCCGCCCTTAAACTATTATATGCCGTTTACGGTTGCCCAGGGTACAGACATATCGCCATCGGTATGAAGTGACAGGAGTACATATTTGAAATTGCCATAATCATTTATCGAGTTTAGCTTCTCTTCGGGTCCCCAAAATATACGATTTGACAATCCCTCTCGACTTATTAATCTATAAGGCCTAGTTCCACAATCTTCGGTTTGACCGAAGATTATCTAAACTCAGGTTACAGTTAACCGCAGTTTAAAGTCTCCCTCGCGTTCCCCGGTTAGGTTCTAATCGGGGTTTACATAAACCTATAGTCGCTTGTTGTTAACTCCGCTTTCCATGAGAACTTACATTTCGATTGGCTACCTGATTTTTCGGCTAGAAAAAAGTGGGAGAAGATATGGTCGCGCGAGGTTTGCATTCAGATTCAAACACCGGTTTACCGGTGAACCGTGAGGAGGTTAGGATTTGCATTTGGAAAATATTCTCCAGCGTTATGGACGCGAAAACGAATTTCAAGCAGGCGGAAATATCAGCGCTGACTGATATTTTGGCCGAAAATACAAGCATAATAGAAAACAAAAAGAAATGTGTTGGAACAAAATTGCTGAGGAATTCAACAGCAAATCTGCTGGAGAAAATCGAAACGTCAGCTCTCTGAAATATTGTTGGGAGAATTAAAAAAAAAACACGCAAGCATTTTGTTGAAATCCGTCGAGAACGGTTTGCTACTGGTGCGTATAAATATTTCCAATCGATGGTATCGACAATCCCAAGTCCCTAATGAATAATTCAGCATACGTAGCAAAGTCAAATAAATAAATAAAAAATATCTTTTTTCAGGGGACGGCAAAATGGATATCCCTGAAGATCCACCATGCGATCGGGTGAAGGCAATAATTGAACCATCTGTCGATGGGGAGCCGAGTTTAAAAGTTAAACTCGGTTTCAACTCGTGTCCTGGGCCTAAGACAACTTAAATTGATGTCTGAGAGCAAGGGTGTACGGCAGATTCTTGGGCGATGTAATGAATTTGGCGACATTTTTTTTTACATCCTTCTGCTTACCGTCAAAACGTATTCACGAAACGTTTCTGAGTGGACCCTATTTTTTCATCAGTAGTGAAGCAAAAGGTGAAATTTCAGTGTAAGCTGCGCTGGAAAGTTTTTTATATACAAACTGTGGTGCTCTGAAATGAGCGTTTCTAGCAAGTCAATAGTTGGAAGGGTGATCGATTTGGCCAAGAGAATGCATATTATTTCGCCAAGAGGAATATATAAGTCCCACACTTCGTTGTTGAGGGGAACAAGATCGGCAATTATCAAACCGAGACTTCGCACGAAGAATGACATTTCCGGATGCTGAGAGAATTAGAATTCCTGTTTTAAAGATATTACTGTTTATAGGGAGTGGAATGTTTTGGTCAATACTAAAGCCACAATCAAAGAAACGTATTTTGTTGTTTAGCGTTTCAAGAGAAAATAAATCATTTTCATGAATGAAAATGTTCAAAAATTTTTGCCGTTCCGTAACGACATATACCCTGAAAAACATCGTGGATAATATCTACACATACATTGTCTATCACATGATAATTTGGAATCTCATTAAAAACGCATTTTTCGGTGATACCGTAGGAACCGTTTGTCAGAGTGCTCGGCATAATTTCGCACAGTTTGCAAAATGCTTAAATCCTCCTACACACGTCAGCCCACAGATTATTATTAATTATAGTTAATAATGCGAAATAAATGGCTTTGCTGTTTACCTGATATATCAATGACAATGCCATTATTTGCGAGGTCCTTGATCTGATCAATGATATTTATAAAAATTCTTTTTATCACCGACTGCTTTATGATCGGCGTAATTGTGAAGTTGAGCAAGAAAAATGTTTTCCAACATACTACTGTTTTCACATACGGTAAGCTAGCAATCGTAAAATAGACAGCACCAAGCTCATGAACGCTGCCATGAGTACCAAGTGGATTATTTATCTCAAAATCATAGAAATACAGTAAAAGTAGTAGTACCAGTTTTCCTTGAAATCTTTGTTTGATGTTTTTCCATAATTCACCTTGGATAGGTAATATGAACGAATCACTTTTTTGCATTTCTCAAAATGCCATATAATACAGTCGAAATGTTTGGTAACTGTAAAAAGAAATTTAACACCTTGTTTATTTGTATAACCTGTATAATGGTGTTGGAGGCAACAACTTCGTGATTACTGCCGACACATCGAGAATTCAATGACACACTGACAATAATCTCTTCTGGTTTAATGAGATAATCACGTTCTTCGAAATACTTCATAGATTGGTGCTCTGTCTTTAAGTTTGTGAAAGAGTTTAGCATAACTCCGAACATGGTGTTTGAATCCGATGGCGAGTTTTTACAGTCTTCAGAATTATATTTCTGTTCCAACATCGTGAGAGTGGTGGCACAAAATTTGTCAAATCTCTCCATTATCTCACGTACATACGACCTTCGTATAATCGAATGGGGATCAAGTTTAGCCACAAACAATCGAATTTCATCTTCAACCGTGTCGGCAAAAACTTCGACACTTGGGCAAGGGATACTTACGGATGACGTATATAGGAATTATCAGTCGCCTGCTTAGTCCGAGGTACATTTTTTATTGGTCGAATTGTCCCCAAATCATTTATATCACCGTCTTTCGAAATAATATGCTTTTTGTACAAAGGACCGCTGAGATTCATCTTGTGGACAACAACAGATAGAATGCATCAAGTGTCTTAATTTTACGTGGCCGCCGGTGGAATATGCTTGGGAAGGCGATATTATTCTGCAAAACGTGTAACAATCGATTTGCTATAGATTATATTCTCCAACGAAAATATTTAACGAGGGGTGAATAGCACAACAATAATGACGTGATAGAGAGGAGGAATTAATTATTTTATCAATAATATATTAGGATAGATACTTTTGATTCCGACTGGTAGGAGACATTGCTTCTAATAAAGAATATGAGCATGAATATCATTACAAAAATCAGTACAATTGGCAAGCGATATATTGTAACCTCAAGCATGTCACCCTCATTCACATAAAATACAGCGAAAAAATATTAGACAAAATCATACACTTTGGTCGTCGTTATTGAACATTCAAATACTATAAACTAAGTCGTGTGACTTGAGATCATCGCCCCAATTATACAATTAAATATCGCAAATTAAGTCATGTAAATTTATTGGTTAATCTAGATCATATAGTCAAAATCTATAGATCAACTTATACAAACTTGCGGTTATCCCCAGAACAATAGGCCCCGTTACTGTAGGAGAAAGAAATAAATAATATACGTGTCAATCGTTGCGAATGTTTTACTCATCTGACAGATTGAGAATGTAGAAACAAGAATGGTCTCTCCATAAACGCATTCCTGAGTTCTGGTCCGGATTTTGGGCCTCGAGACGATAGTAGAGCAGCACCGATCGTTTGGCTAATCACGTAGATATATATACGTATATGCATGTGCACGTAGGATATATACATATGGATATACATAACGAGATTTCTACTTCGGGAAATCTCGTTTCCTCTCGTCAACTATACTCTCTCAGTATTTAAACATATCACCACAAAGGGACAAAGATCCATATTTTTGCGTGATGAAAAGGGCAAAAAAATCGACACTATAATCGTAATGGAAGTAAAACGATCTTTTCGTATTTTCTTTGGCTCGCTCCACGCGGTATATTTATGCAAACCAAACTCGCATACATAATTTCGTGCAGCAAACCCAAACTAGACGAAATATCTTCAAGTTTTTTTTGTGGTCTTGAAAAACAGATGCTTACTGACTAGTTGAATTCTTTTCCGTATTAAATTGATTTGCGTTTTCCTTGTTGCATTCAGAGAGTCCTGCAATGATATCGACGATGTACGGGATCGTTTTGTCCCATTTTGTGCTGAACTTGTACGCAGAGCTTTTTGCATCAGCAGCCACAAATGCTCGCTCTCTGGAGGGTATTTGGCGTCCAACGTATGAAATGGTTTTTTTTTTTACGTAATACGTCTCTACTTGCATAACTGGTATAATTGCACACACGGGGTGCAACCGGTCTTACAGCCTCGGAAATCAATTGGTCTCGAATGGGTTAAAGCATGCGTCCAGCGCAGGTAACGCAGATGGGAGTTTGTGGGGAACTTTGTCAATAGACACGTAGAAAGCCAAGAGATCACGGAAATTGGGTCTGACAACGATTATAAACGGTTAAACGGTGTAAGGGGTGCTTTTCTGCCTTATCTAGATTTCTCTAAGTACGTCCCTTTTGTACCGAGCACCTAATCTCTTCTAGATGTGACGCCTCGCGTATGGGAATAGGTCGATATAGCATTACAATTACACATGATCATCGATCATCGATGATCCCTCGAGAGCGATCCACGACAGAGCTCGCTCTCTCTTTCGCCCCGGGGACGTCTTATTATTAGTCGAACTCGTGGAGTGGAAATAAGATCTTTTATCAATTTCAAGTCAATATTGTACCAGTTATGCAAGTAGAGACGTATTACGTAAAAAAAAAAGCAAATTAATTGGCATTACATCATACGTAAAGAGAGCGTTGACACTATAATAGTTCCATTGGAGTTCAATAACATAATTAATTGCGTATTGAACATACGCAGCACATAGATAAAGGCCAAGATAATTATTGCCGTTTGACCAAAACTGTGTTGGCGGAAAAAATCTACCACCTTCTAATATACAGGGCGAGGAATTTTGAAGTGCTACAGACTTGTAGCACCCAAACTATCGGGGATATCAGGGACAGTTTCAAGACAAAAGTTGTACGACACGAAGTCTTCATGCACATTCAGGGGCCTTCATACGAGACTATTAATTTTTTTGGTAGAATTGCTAAAGCTGGGTTATAGTTCCCACCACTTTTCCAAACGGAACGATGGATATTTTTTGTACATTACAAAAACTTACGATGGGACGAGTTAAATGAACAATGTCAGAAGATTATTCCAGGTCACGCAAGGTTATCTTTATATTTGTCACGTTTCTTTCATATTAGAGAGAAAAGTTAACGGTTACTACTTTGGGCATCTTCTCAAATAAGTTATACATTTCAAATAAATGTCATAATAATAAAAATTGTCATAATTTTGATTCGATTCAATTTTTAAATATT
Source organism: Dyspetes luteomarginatus (assembly GCA_963669185.1). Taxonomy (NCBI): domain Eukaryota; kingdom Metazoa; phylum Arthropoda; class Insecta; order Hymenoptera; family Ichneumonidae; genus Dyspetes; species Dyspetes luteomarginatus. Next base: position 7,424,866 of record OY769908.1, read on the forward strand.
ATCACTATTTAGCTTTGCGTCACCTTGATTGACCTTATATTACAGTTCATTCAATTCATCGCAACGTCACTTTTCATAATATGAAAAAAAAAACCCCCTGGGTTGTGCCTCCATCAAAAATGTAATGGTCTCATATCATACAACCTTCATCGATTTTTTTTCATAATGTTACCAATAATTTGGCCACGATAAGTCCCCTTTACATGTCCCGTTAATAAACCCTTCAAATCTCTTACCCTGTATATCCCTATTTGATAAAATTTAGGAACGGGTCGTTAATATATCTCAGACGTCGAATTTGTTATCTCTAGTATCATCAACCGAGACCGTGGCCTGTGCTTTAATTATCTTTAGCCACTTGAGTATACAGCGATGGTGTGGTTTCCGTGACGTTGTGAAATATCACATAATAAAAACTTTCTCCCTCTCGCTCACTCTTCCTCTATTCTTACAACCTCAGCTCTGTCTTCGTTCACTCAGTTATACTGTCGTCATATCAGCGAATCGACGATATTATTATCTTATCATATCATGAGAAACATGGCACTTTACACGACATTATTAACGGTTCAATGAATCTATTACTCCATTCGGATTTTTGCTAAAGCGAAATGAGGTAGTTGCGAGGATAAAAATTAATAATATACACGAAAAAATAATTCAAACTTTCAATTGGTTATAATATTTTTTTACAATACCAACCTCTACGGAAAAGAGCCGAGCTGTTTGTCGCTTGTTTTGTCGAGTATATATTCCCGATATATCTTGGTTGATACACATTTAGTATAGGTATTTATTTTTCTTATTGAAGCATACACTATTTCAGATTTTTATAACATTACCGCTTTTTTCCCTAATCCACTTTTCTGCGCTACACTATTTCTACTACATCATGTAACCCGCGGAATTCGATCCGCGACCGGCTTGAGTTCCATTACTGCTGTATCACATTCGCACGAGACACTACAGGGAACCTGCGGGAAACTCATGCTGATACAAACGACTCTTTCGACACAGTCTTCCATTTCTGCAGGGAATCACTAAACTTTGGAAAGATGACCTCGTGTTCAGCCATTTTTTAATCATTATTTTACACAAAATATTTTACTCCCAGAAAACGTCGAAAATAAATGTCTATATAAAGTGTACACAAGTGTGTATGAGTGTGTGCAAAGATATACTTTGCACATGCGTTAAACATTTCAACTAAAATGAAAATCGGTTTGATTGTACTTTACCCGAATCTTAGTTTTTACTCTAATGTCCCGATTGGGACGACTCGGACGATTTTTTTCGCGAGTTTCTCATCATGGAATTAAGATGAATGTTTGTACTACCATAGGCTGTATAGTAGTATGTTAACGAGTTGCTTTAAGAATCCCTATTGATCGAGCCAGAAACAAACCAGAACCAAACCCAAACCAGAAAATCTGGTTTACTTTGAACATTTAAACAGTATGTTATTCGTCAAAAATATATGGATGAGTTGGACTAATCATAAGATGGAGATAGGGACGCGAAAGATGTTCAAATATAGGAAAGTCAAATCATAAGGAAATATGCGGAGGAAAAGAAGCGTATAAAACATGTGTCATGTAAAATTATGCACAACGACGTTGTACACTGTTGGTCTCGCTAAAACCCGAAGAAGCTAGGCACTGAAAATAAAGATAATAATATTATAGTATAGCGGGTGTTTCTTGGTAAACATATTTTTTTTAAATACTTCTTTAGGGAAAAACCAACTTTGTGCAAAATTATGAAAAACAAATTCAAACAGTTTATCGAAAATTACCACTTATACGTTTCGACATTTTTTCGTGCAAGTTATATTTTTTAATGATCCAATGACTTGAAAAATATAGAGCATTTCCTAATCGTTTGGACGTAAAAATCTGAAATAATTCATAGAAAGTTCTTTCAGCGCGACCTACATACTGACAAAGTTTTAAAAAATCGTAGAGAATACTTCAAATTCAATATATATTTGACACATAGTTATTTCCTATCGAGGTACGTCGAGTTTGTGAGGGGGGGGGGGCTCGTTATATTCACAACTACCAGTTGAAAAATTCCAATACATCAGAATATATTGAATATACTATATTCAAGTTTCCTATGACATTTCATTAATATTTTCCATGTTGGTATACTGATTTGATCAAGCTTATCTATAATGATGGGGATAGCCAGTTAAAATTATATAACTTTACACAAAGTATCATTTTTTTGATGAATACATTTTTCCGGAAATGTTGGATCCTTGATGGATCTCTTCAAGAACACGATGTTAGATATAATAATGTGGGAAATAGTTAAAATAATTTAAATATGCCTGTTTAATAAGGCTTGAATAACAAAGAACAAAAATGTAGAAAGTGGAGTGTGCATCATGATTACTCAGCTTCCATCGCGATCGTTACAGCAAATTCGTGACCAAATTGCGTCATATTACGTATACTATATCGAAATTGCCCCGTATCTCCGCATTCGGCCATACTGTGATGAATATATCAAGAGTACAAACACAAGAGTGCAAATATTAACGAAGCTGGCTCTATTCCTTTAATGTTTTTTCTTACCGAAATATGCTAATTTAATAATTTACTGACGAAAAAAAAACTACTGAGAATTGCAGCAGTTTAACTGTCTCGAAATTATAATAGTACTGCTGCAAGTTACTGATGCATACTGACAAGAATGTCCCATTCCGAAATTAAATTACAGCGATACTGCTAGCTACTGGTGACAACAGTAACGACTGACTGTCCGTTCTTGTGCTTTCTGCTATACTGATGTTTGTTGTAACCTAGCGTTAAAATTTCTGCTGAAAATTTTGCTCCAAACTTATTGTTTGCTTGCGCAAGCACGGTTGTATATTCGTGTAAAACTTAATGTAAGTAACACTACAAATTGCATACAGTTGACCACGAGTGTATACTTGACGTGTATGCAACTGTCACATTTATAAATGCAATTCATAATAATTGTGAATTATAACGGATACGAACCAGTTACAAACTACCACTTTCTGTCTACCTAGAAACTTACAGCAAAACATAATTCTGAGACGGTCTACAGCAGTAGACCTCCAGTATAATTGTTTTACCGTGCTATGTATCAGCTGCTAAAAGCATAAAACCATCAAGGCATAACAGTGTGATTTGCCAATACAAGGTAGTACAAGGGACCTGGACGTACATATGGACAAAGCATAACCTCGCGATTTCGACGAGGGGATATAAAGTCGGAGAGGTAGGGAGCCCACCATGACCTATGCTTAGTTTTTATGGGCCCGATAACGCGCAGACTCAGTATATACCGCATGAAGAAAAAGTCACAAGTATAGTATTTTTAACTTGACGAATTCATAATTTAGGATGATACGGAATAATCATTTCATAAGTATCGATAACACACAAAATATCAATTAATGAGAGATTATTGTGATATGTCGATTTGTCGCTGAAAAAATACAAAAGTGAATCATCATACAAATTTAATGATAACCTAAATTACGTGCTTGGCATATTCTACAGAAATTATAAAAAGACTTCAGGTTTTTGAAAATAAAAAATCTTTATTGAATTCAATGATATTATACTTACAATTTTTTACCGTCCATTAAATAATATAACTTTATTATATAATTGACGTTTGCTCTGAGTCTTATCTAGCATAGTTAATCAAATCGTGCATAGTCTAATTTTTATGTATTTTTTAACAATAAATGTATCGCGTGATTTTCCATAAGTGACGATTGGTCATGCGTGCGGTCATTCAACATTTTTGAATAAATCTGTCCCAATTAAATATTTTAAAGCTTGATTGGATAGGTATGATTCACTGAATTTCAGATTTATGAATACATCGCTTGCATGAATTGCACACCGAATTTCCATTTTACAATTACGACAAATTGTACATATACATCATTCGATGGCTGTATTAATCGTCCACGAGTATTTAATACTTATTAAATTACGTGTTCTCCCATTATTTTCTGATAGCACGTCAACACAAATTTGACGGTATAAATTTTTCTTTAGTTGTATTACAACATATAACCAGCAATATATCCTATCACATTCATTGAGAATTCAATTATCAGACTCAAATCGGGAATATAATAATGGTCGCTTTAATTTAAACATCCCGATTTTGGCGGAAAATCGTTACAGTACAGTCGGCAAAAATATTCCAGTAAAATATTTGTGCATGTAACTTCTACAAATTCTCATACTGAGGAACCATTTCGCATCGATTACATGTCGAATTTCTTTACAAAAGTCCCGTCTGTAAACCACTCGCACTTAAATATATTTAAGAAATTTGTGTTCAGTAATTTTCCGATGCGACTGTACCTGCCACGAGGAGCCTCCCTATACGAAACTTTGTTTCGCTGTTTACTACCCCTGGCGCTCAAGGGTTTTCGTGGTAGGCACAGTCCCATCCAAAAGTAACGGAGCGCATCTGTCTGGCATCTTCAGCATTATTGTATAATTGATATATCAATTATACAACGATTTCCGTTGGGTTATTGAAGAGATTTCGGGTTCCCGTGGGGTTATTGAAGGGAATTCGGGTTTCCGTGGGGTTATTGACGGGATTTCGGGTTTTGATTCAATACTTATTTTAATCGTGGAATCTTCCTCTTCGTTATCCGTTACTCCCAAGCCTGACATAAGCCCAACACGAGTTATTCGAGATCTGAGTGCATTAAGACACACGATAGCGTGACAAGTTTCAATCGAATCGATCAACTCGTTTTCCCATAATTGCCTAGAATCACCCCCAAGAAGTTAGAATCGTATCTCCTTTTGAAGCTATCTGACTCTGGGACTTGTTGGGGTTTTTTTTCTATTGTCGAAAGGTCTCCTTTCAATTAATATTACTCATTAATGAGGTTTCATGCCTCCAGAATCGATTCTCAAGGCGGCGTTGTCACACAGCCTCGATTTTACACTTGCCCATCATGCCATCCTCTCGCATCAGGTCAATACGCAACCGATGGCAATCGAATCAGCCCTATTTAAAAGTTCATTAAATTTATTTGGATGTTCTTTTTTGTTTCTTTGAAATGAGTCCAAGTTCCGCTCAAATCGACAAAAAATATAATTTTCTAATTGGACAATACTGTATATGTATACATATCTGTTTTTTATATAACTGCCAATAATGTTATTAATATATTTATAATAAAGCGTGAGCTGAAGACTCAATCCACCAAAAGATCTTTGAAGTGAAAAACAATGCGCCAATGAACATTGGTGGTGCTGATGTTTATATACGGATACTAAATACAAATCTTCATTATATCAATTATAAATGTCAAGCTTGCTATACATTAAAATAGATACTAATTTTTAACGGCAATTGATAAATTTGAGCAGGTTGAGTAAATAAATATTAAAAACTATATTACATCAGACGATGTTGCTACTCCGCTGTCGGTAACAAAAAATGTCAATTAAAATTCTCATAAATGGTCGATCTTTCGGTACCGGAGTAATATTCTTATGTATTAAGCAAGGTGTATCGGGCACAAGAGTCACAGGGCTCTTGTCAGTCGATCGATTTGGTCGGTAAAGTAGGAAATGCACATGTCTCGAGCCGCCACTGCGAATCTTTTACAGGTGGTACCGATGAGCTGGTGGCAGCTAATTTTTTTTCAACATAAAGCAATAAAAAAATTAAAAGAAATTAAATCATAAGAAAATAAATCTCTCATCCTCTGTAAAATCAAATTTTGACCTCTAAAAATACCTCGTGAAAGGGGATCTCTGGCGATTGATTCTAAGAGGTTCCGCATTTTTAGGCATAAATGACGAATCTGCCACCCCTTTATAATTTTTGGACAGCGCCAAAAGCTCCCCTTTCGCGAGGAAGTTTTTAAAGGGTAAATCGATACTTTTTTATCGCCCTATCGAAAACTCTAATATAGGTATGTCTGTTCCATAGAACAAATAAATATATATAGATATTGAAGGGAAAAAAATGCGAGATATGAAAATCTGGACTTTTTTTCAGAATTGATTTTGACAAAAGGCAATACCAAATATTGTGAAATGTTAATTGATCGCACTCTTTCGTAAATAGCCACATTTCATGAAGTTTGAATCGCTTTGCGAATTTTTGTCCAATTTTAATATAATAAGAAAAGTATTGCAAAAATTGTATTGCAGACACATCTAAATATTTCACTAATGTGTTATAGGCATATGTGCGAGAAAGATGGCGGAGCATAAGAGACAAACAAATAATCCGTGACATATATCACGTTAATTGAACAGTTTTTTCAACCTAACGATATGTATATATGATTATAGATAAAAATATGTTGTAGCTACACTAAAGTATTTAGTTTCTATCTAGTGGACCGTTTGATCAAAGTAACCATATTAATTTATTTTGTTACACAATTGTGTTGTTATAACATTGAAATGTTTAGTTCCATTAATTGAACTGTTTCATCGATTTAAAAGCATTTACTATTGTACCCAACTTAACAGAGAGGTCAAATCAACAACAGATTTTTTGGTCAGATGAGTCATAGAGTTGAAAAAAATTTATGGACTTGCGTCGAAATGACTCTATATTCGATTAAATTGAAAAAAAAATTGTTCAATAAATCCCGTTTGAATTTCTTTTGATACAATACCGTAATCGAGGTAAGTGGAGTAAGCCTTCGAAACAACTATAGCAGTATCATTACTTCAACACCGGTGTAATCAATTCAAATGTGCATAAATTGATTCAACATTCAATGAAATTTTCCATGATCGCAGGGATCCAGTCAACTTTCATGGAGATATTGAGTCAACCTCGCCACGCTGTTAATAACCAACTCAGTCCATAATATAAACTATAATATGAACCTATTGCACCCTGGTATCGCGATATACTTCGACCAATAGACGGATATACTTGATTCACGTAATAAGCTTGCTTCTGATTATTTTGCGATTAATTCAACAGAAAATGAGTTCCATCAGGGCTTCCACAGCTATTGAGGCACATTGAAAGTTTAAACGAACCGAGAATACTATGGTCGGAAAGATTCGATGTCTTTGATTATATAAATACAACATATTTGTATTGAATAAGCAATTGGATATAACATACTGCATATTAGAGTCTACATATATGTAAGTTAGATATTATGTATATATAAAATACAAGCACCAAGTGATTTCACCTTCGATCACAGCATCAAGACGATTGATCCCAGCGGACATTGACACTACTCAACTAGTCCAGTCGAAATATACAAATGAAAAAACGGATGAAAGGGAAAGAATTCCTGGCAACGATTTTCTATTCTTCATCTTAACGGGGGTCTTCTAAATCTTGATTTTCGGGAGGATCGTACTGCTGCGTTAGTCGCCATCTTGATTTAATATGTGATTTTCGTTTTTTTAAAGAACTCGCTTATTATCAACTTTAGAGTGAAAATGGTAATCAATCAAATTTGTAGGAAATTTAATTTTCGATAATTTTGGTATCTATCATTTTTACCCTAGGATCGATATTTACAGAGTTGGCTTTGAAATAGGGGTGGAAATTGGTTTTTGCAAATAACTCGCTTATTTTTTACTTTAACGCAAAAATAATAATGAACAAACTTGTAGGGAATTCAATTTCCTATAACTTTAATTATTACCATTTTTATCTTAGGATCGATATGTACAGAGTTATACTATAAAGGGCGAGTGAATTCTTTTTTTAATAACTCGTTTATTTTCGACTTTGACGTACTAATAATTATAAATAAAGTCAAACTACGCATATTAATCCTTCGTTTTTTTAATGGCCCAGCCAAATTTTTATAATTGATTTCTTCTTCCGTTACTCCGCTATCATCGGAGTCTATACCGCCGCTATATCGTTGTCATCACGATCACGGGGCGTGTCGGGTGCCAAAGATCAGATTCAAAGGATATTTCGAAGCAGACTTTCATCGATCGAAATTATTCTTGTTATCATTATCAGGATCGTCCTCATCGAGCAGGTCCTTAATATTCGACGTGTTGTCGCATATATCTCCGTTACAATGATAACATAAAACGGAGCATATGAGGCCTATTTTACGGCAGCCACACATTTTGCCGCAGTTAGTCTTGCATTTGCAAGATATTAGCTTGAACAACGATTCGGGCGCCGGGTCGGCCGTGGTAGCGATTGGTTCCAGCCCGACCATGATGACGACGATCCCGATGATAGCGGAATAGCGGGAGAAGAAATCATTTATGAAAATTTGGCTGGGCCATCAAAAAAACGAAGTATCAATGCTTAGTTTGAGTCTAATTATTATTATTTGTACGGCAAAGTCGAAAATAAAGGAGGTATTAAAAAAAATCACCCCCCATAGAAATGGGGGGTGATTTTTTTTTCTTGTCTAACTCTGTAAATATCGATTCTAGGGTGAAATTGGTGGTAACCAAAGTTGTAGGAAATTGAGTTCCCTATAAGTTTGTTTCTTATCATTTCTACGCTAGAGGCGAAAATAAACCAGACATTGAAAAAAACAAATTTCAGCCCCCATTTCTAGTCTAACTCTGTAAGTATCGATCCTAGGTTGATAATAAACGAGGTTGGTAATAAGCCTAAGTTGATAATAAGCGAGTTATTAAAAAGAAACGAAAATCATCCTTTAACTCAATATGGCGGCTAATAACGCAACGGTGCGATCATTCCGAGACTCTGGGTTTAGACTACCGACCACCCCCTCCTAAGATGAAAAAAAAGAAAATCGTTGCCAGGAATTATTTCCCTTTAAAATGATATTTCTATTGAACTGCGCGTAGTTTGCTCAACTGTGCCATATCGCCATGTGCTTGATACCACAAAATATTTCACTTGTCGAACCATTTTTTGGACGTTTGCTCAACAAAGTTGATTTTTTCGTTACAATGAACGGGTAGCTTTTTGAACTTTGGTTCTCTTTGTCCAACGAAATATCGGCTGCTCGCTGTGAAGCTCGCTCCATATTATTTTATTTCATACATGAAAAAGGAAAAGTTCCATATTTTCCAACTTTATCGTTTATATGGCGATAACCCTTTCGAAGCAATTACTTAAAAATAAACGAGCCAAATAACATCAGGGGTGAAGAATCGTGTCATGATTTAGGTCACAAGTTAGTAGATTTTCGGAATTAGCTTGGTGAGTTCAATCGAGAACAGCAGCAGGTAAGTCGGTTCGTGACTGTGGACAGGTGACGAGAGAGAAGGAGAAAGAACGGGAAGAAGGAGAAATGGCAAGAGACGGGGGGAATGCAGAAAGTTTCGTGCTAAATGGTAGGAATAGAGAGAGGGAGATATATATATAGATAAAGGACGAGTGAATAGGGCGAAAAGCAAACAAATTAACAAGTAGGAGTCGCTTGTTTATTGTTGGGTGGGGACAAGCTAACCACGCCTTTGTCAAGCACGCCCTCAAATCGTATCAATTTCCCCTCCTTAAATCCCCACTCGGGCAAACTACCCCTGTGACTCGACCCTATCCTCACAGTGCGGAACCACTGCTCTTGCCCCCCCCCCTCCCTCCCCCCACCACTCCAAAAGCCCCACCTAACTCCCCGCTACGGCGGTTAAGTTTTGCGGTTTGGAATGCTGCGGCGCTGGTGCTGCTCCGTTAAATGACGTCACGGACGAGACGCGCCAGGCAACATGCAACAGGCGTCTGTGGCTCGGTTTCCTCTGTCTATCCATCTCCACTTTCTCGATGCAGCTTCGTTCTGTAGCTTTTCGTAAGGCCGAACCTTTGGACTTATCAACGTGGACCATTTCGATTTTCCGTCGTTATCATATCATCCATTGAAGCGAGGCAGTCTTTCGTTCTTTCGTTCCAGTTATTCTCAGGAAATACGTTCGTGTCGGCCAGCTTTGTTACGTCTTGTACCAGTATGCCGGTTGATCCTCGGCCCTGATGACTACCCTGTTTCTAGGGATGTTTATAGGAAAGTCCATGATATTTTTGGTTTTCATTTCAATATTTTTTCCACCCCTTTATAAAGTATGCGCTGAAAAAACATGCGTGTGTGCGTACGTGCGTGCTGTTGGCACACATTTAAAGTAATGTTTTAAATCTATTATCATTCTATTATCATCTATTATTCATCTATCTATTATCATCTATTATTATATTGAAGAAAAAATGTGTACATAATGTGCAAAGAAAAAATAATTACATTACATGCGAAGATTTTGTGCAAAATAAAAATCGATTTTATGCTACATTGCCCAGATATTATTTTTTTCTCCCGAACTTCCATCGGTCCCATTGTCACGATTTTTTCATAAAATCTAAATATATATTCGAAGCTTTAGTAATCTTTGCAGGAAATATATAAATATAAGAGAAATATAAGGTGGGGGATCGTGATTCGGCCACTTTATACAAATAGACTATTTCCGAATTGGTTGGATTTAAAAATCTAATATAATTTACAGAAAGTGGTTTCAACTGGCGCTACATGTACTGAAGAAGTTTAATGAAATCTTCCAGAGTTATCGAAAAAAGTAGTAGGAGGTGGAGAATGCTTCATATCAGGAAACCAAAATTGAGAGAATGCTCATAGAGGGTGATACATAGAAGTTTTATAACAGTAACGATTTTCATCATCGCCCACAAATTTTATTTATTTATTTGTGCTTTTGTAAGCCATTTGTTGCCCCAATAGAAGAAGATTTGTTTTCGTGACATATTTTTTCAAGATTTTGATGCCAGACTGCTCAAAATGTTCTAAAAAGTCGAAAACTCATAGTTAGAAATAATTTCCTAAAATAGTGACAGGTCCATGAACCATGTGCTGCGCAGATAATTTGATTTGTAAGTTCATTTCGGCATTGGTTTGCTGATCTAGAAAATGATTGTGCTGTAGTAGCAAAACTCATATGCTATCCGCGCAAATAATTTTCATAAAAAGGGTGTGATTGCACTAACTCTTGTAAATATTCAACAATCAAGCTAAAACTTTCTGCAAAAATGGGCTTGGAGACAAGGATATTTGGTATTGAGTTTAGCAAGAATCGATCAAAGGGTTTAGATTTTATAAAATTTTGAATTTTACGAAATTTTCCATTTTTTTAAAACAGCATGGCGGCTTCAACTTTCAGGCATATCTACCTATCGAGCCGGAACTTGCTACGCGAACTAGCTGGACAAGGACAAAGCATCGAGTTTGACTAGAATGGAACGAAAGGGTTCCGATTTTATGAAATTTTGAATTCGTTTGAATTCTGGAATTTCCGTGATTTTTCTACAGTCGGAAAAGAAAGCATCGTCTATGTGGACGCCAGAATTGAGGAAGCCATTACCCACAGAGGAGAATTGGAGCAGTTACTTGAGGAAAACTCAGCTTGAACACAACAGAGCTCGCAAAACAGTTTGGAGTTACCGAGCCAGTTATTTACATTTGGCTACATCGCGATTGGGAAAAATTGAGAAGGAGGGTCGATGATGCATTCCGTATTTTCTGAGCGTGGAGGAAACGAAAAACGACGGTTCTGCACAGTCATGTCTTTATTGTCAAGGTTTAACAACAATCATTTTTTGCACCAAATAATAGCGGGTGCTGAAAAATATCTCTTGTACGATAATCCAACGTGCACTGAGAAAAGGGAGTGGCTCATATAACTAAACAAATGATAGCTCTATGTATATTTCTTATAAAAGCTATGGAGTTTTTTGTTTGAGGCATAAGTATTGGCATAAGTATTGAAGCATAAGTATATGGTAGCAATATTGTTCAGTTGAACGAGTGTTTGTTACTGTAGCAACGACCGAAACTATGTCGAAAAATACCGGTCAGGTATTAGAGAAAAGATTTTGAACTGGTGCGATAACTAGCCCGGTATGGTGATGGGAACTATACGAAAGGCTACAGGAGCCACATACGTATATAATAACAGACATTCCCCTTGAACATGCCATAGCTGCTATAAGATACACGTCGTTCAGCTCCTGAATCAGAAACTGAATTATAGCTCCACGAACTAGAAATCTGGGAAATCTGGGAAGAGAGCCATACTTTTTTCTCAGTGTGAAGAAAATCGTGGGTGGATGCCGGGCAACGATCGGCATAAACCGCAAAGCCGAATATCCATGCTCAGAAAGTACTGCTGTGCATCTGTCGGAATATGAAATGTGTGGTCTATTACGAGTTGCTGAAACCAGGGCTGCACAGGTTTATAAACAGAAGCTGATCGAAGTGACCACCGAATTGGCGTGAAAAATACGATCTACTGAGCAGGGAACTCATCGGCAAATCATTTTACAGCACGATAACGCTCGACCACGTGTCGCAAAATGAACGAAGGAAACTATCTTTGATTTATGCTAGAAAATCCTCCCTCACGCGGCATATTCTCCGGACTTAGCCCCAACAAATTATCAAATATTTCGGTAGCTTCATCACACTATCTTACTGAGACACACTTCAAAACAGTAGGAGAAGGTCCCTAAAAGCATCAATACTTTTACCGCCTCGAAACTACCAAGTTTTTACCCCCGTGGAATTGTCAGTTATACTCGTTAGGTGGAGCAAGATCATCGAAAACCCGGAGGACGCCATTTTCGATTAAGGTTCTTCTACTTCTTTTAAAAATGAGGTAAAATTTTGGTAAAATAGGCACTGAATGCATTTATATATCTAATACTTCTCATGTCATTAGAAGTAATTCAGCCCCAGTAATCAGTATGATCAATCATACGATCATATTAATTGATGGAGTTGGAGTATTATGAAATTCTTGTATTATCATTTTATACTACATGAGAATGGAAACTTAGATCGCATAACTACACAAGAATGCCTTCAACGAAAAATCATAGTCGATTCGCCTAACTTTTTTTTTGTCAAAATGAAATTGGCAAATTGCTTTCATCCACCCACTGAATTAGATGACGTAGAGCTGAGATTGTGTCAATCGCATGATCAGGAAAGTTTGACAACTTCGTCAGATATATATATATATATATGTATGTGTGTACATGTGTAATGTATAGGCGCATCGTTTCACAATCGTATACATATATTGTATGATTACGAAACTCCATATAGATATGAACGATCAAACAGGTGCATGCGCGCGATCCATTGTAACGTCTTCAGTCTGACGTTTAATGAGATAAATCCCATAAAGTACTACGAAGATATTAGTGCAATCTAGAATTTCGGTGTAATATGGAAATTGCGGATTTTGAACTTTAGGCAATCGCAAAGGCACCTCGGAGATTTCAAGTGGAGAAATAATTGTCGCGAATTAATTGTCTCCCCGGCGAGTATATGAATAAGTAGGTTTTCGCAAAGTGAGACAGAGTTAGGGCCGTAACGAAAGAGCAAAAGGGGAATGGGACGATGGTAGACGTATATATATGCAATTGCATATATATATACACGTCTACCATCGTCCAGTACCATGTGTAAATACACGCGCAGCACAAGTGTATGCCACGAGACGTGACTCGTTGGATTGTAAATTATTACGGCAGATAGCGCGAGCGTGTACGCGCGCGAGAGAAATTCATACCATGATGACACAGCGTTAGCTCTGGTCATGCGATGATCAAAGGTAACAGTAATGGCCCGTGAGCGAGGATAGTCCGAGTCTGCTGGACCGACCACCCTCTCCTTCCCTGAACTTGCTGTATATTTCGCCTAATATACTGCTGCTGGACGTTAAATGCTGACGCGATTACGCAGCTCAAATGTACGAGAGAGAATGCGAGACAAGAGATAGACCCATCATAAATTGTTCGAGAGCTCTAACTGTTTCTGCACGTATTCTCTAGTATCTATCGAGAGATATATGTACAAATTTATTAACGGTAATATATCTAATTCCCTTTTCGTGTACAGACATGGGTCTCTCAGACCCACGTGAATTCCGGTTTTTCGGGAAAACTGTTGGTCGGTTATTTTTTCCAAACTCTTATATCTCGAACACTATAAAAAAAAAAATTCTTTAGATCGACGCAGAATCGTTAAATTTTTCGCTGAAAAAAAAACACGTGTAAAAATATTGACCTGTCGCCGAGATATTCAAAGTTAAAATTGCATGGGTCTCGGAGACCCAGTCTGTACAACTAAGGTGCTGTTTTCTATATCTTTACACGAAAGGTTATGTGATGGCAGGCCAGGATGGCAGCCAGGCAGTACAAAATTATTATCCGTCAACGAAATATTAGAGATAGTCGATTGGACATAAAATACGTGAAAAGTATATTTCAAGTTGGTAAATCCAGACTGAAAAAAATACATTACAAATTTCGAAGGTTTGAAAATAAATGTTAGGTTTCACTACATATTTGAAACCTCATTTGTCGTACTCGTATAATTACCGTACGTATAATTACTATTTCATCCAAAATACAAACTATAGCTATAGCCAATTCATAAAATAATCATTAATATTCTCATCCCTGCTTATATATAACCTATGAATTTTTTTTTTTTAACTACAACATTTTTTTTGTAAACAACTCGTGGACAGTATTTTTCCAGTTAGGCGGGTGGTCTGATTCTCTTAACGCGAGAGACTCTTAAAAAATCCGATCCATTAACGTTTAATCGGTGAAACTCATGAATTCGGTAAATCCCTTATAAAGAAACTGGCTCTACGGGCAGCAGTTTTCACCCCGGAACTTGCTCCCGTGGTGTGCTCTGTCCAGTCAATAAATTCATCCCCTGCTCCATTCTCCTCGCTGGCTCTGTCCATGTAACGGCATTTCATGCGTGCAAATCACCTCTTCGCACCGTGTTATTATGTTCGTGGATAGTCTCCTGCGCGAGCCTTATATATATATGTACTATAGCGCATAATAAAAGCGTGACGCGTGTTCCCGCATTTTTCTCTCATTCCCTTTCTCTTCCTCTTTCTCGTCTATAACTATATTAATCACAGAAGAAGAAATCTGGAGGGTGACAACAAGCCAAAGAGAGAGAGAGAGAGAGAGAGAAAAAGTCTACTCGCTTACGGTCGCGTGGGGTATCTATGCGAATGCTTTGCCTAAAAACCGTAATAAAGCCGAGAAGGAGCATAAAGCGAGACTGAGGGTAAAGGGCAATGACGACGAAGAGAGAGTGGAAAGCGTGGATGCCTCACGGCGAGAGGTGACGACGAATAATATAATGTGGGGTGTCGACGTCGACACTGTAGTGGACACGATGAGACGATAACCCATAGTGAGATCGGTAGGCAATAGATATATATACATATATATATATATATATATATATATATATATATATATATGTACGACCTTGGACACACCGTATGGATATAATGGCATTTATTTATCGGACGATGGGACAGGTCAGTCAGGTCAAGTGTGCGCACACTAATCATCGTGTTCTCGATGGCCCTTCACACTCATTCAGTCGTGTTTCATGTATTTCCCTATGTAATACAGACAACGTGTGACACATAAAACTTACAATACGACTGCATTCGTACAACTGCATGCCAGATGCTGTTTTGTACTATGACAAAAACGAACAACGATTGTACGATAGCCCAATGTACATTTTTCATAACGAATTGAACATGAGCAGGAACTGCACAAAACAAAATATTCTGCTATAATCTATATAGAATTGGTATTCATTTTTTGCATATCCAGTGCATAATATAAAAATAAATCATCGACTGTTCTATTTAATTGCTTGTTACGATATATTTTTTTTAAATTCCTAATTGGCTTCACAATTGGTGTCGATATTTTTGTTTCTCGTAGATTGAACATAGCTTTGAAAAAAAAAATGATATCTTGTGAAAAACTAAAAATTCTCACCAAAGGAGGGGTCGCAAAAACACCAATTTTTAGAAATTTCAACACGGCAGTAGAGACGTCGTAAACAAAAGTTTCCAGACTCCTACTGGTTCTTCTCTCGCGAAGTTTTTTAGTTTTTCATAATAAGATACAAGAATCTCTGTGACGAACGAAATAAAAAAAAAATGCAATTTTGCATCACCTTAATGCATGAGGTATGAATTAATTCTTGTTTTTAGTATTTTAAAATATTTCTGTACACATATCCTATGTGTATTTTTTTGTTTGCCGATGAGATTGTTTAAGCTGTTATGCATCTGGTATTATATACGTGTATGTGCTGTAAACACGTGAGCAAAACTCCACGAGGCTTCGACACTTAAGGACTGCCGCGAAGCTTTGAATTGATTTCTGAACAAACCGCATGAACCCTCATCCACTCGACATTCCGTACGTAACAAAGTGTGTCGTGTACCTCGTCCTCGATGGGAAAGCTCTCGCAGTGTCACAAGAGAGTTGGCTACCTCATATACACGCAATACACACTCTAGAACGGATTAAATACCCTTCGCGTTTGTCGCAACTCCGCATTTTAATCCGCCGCAATCCCACGCGTTCAGCCCAATCTCTTCAATACAGGAAGCTCATCTCCCTTCTATGTGCGCTCTTCCTCTCGTACTCTTTTACACCACGCATTGAAACTTTTCGTTTCTTTTTCCCCTTTTTTTTCGAGGGCTTGAAAAGAGATCGCACAAGTGAAAAGGAAGAGAGAAGGAGACTTTATGGTATATGCTCGTGGCCAAAAAGAGATGGAACCTCATTGTCCCTTATGAAATACGACGAAAATCCTTCTCTTCCTCTCGAGAAGTATAAATACACATCGCAATGGATGTATGGTAAAAAAAAATGTTTCGATACATCAGAAGGGCAAAGAAAAGATCCCCAACAGTAGCACTTCACTATATGAAAACGACTTATACTCCATTGTAGAAGACTTTTTGGTTTGCCAACCTCGCTCTAATGTTCAGCCATATTTTTCTATTATCTTTTATTGCTATTTCGATTCTCGATATCACGAGAAAGTACGTATTTAAATATTCTCAGGCTGACAGGTTGAGATCGACACCATTGAAATAAAAAATCATTACAAATGATTTTATGACAAAATTAACGGGACAAAATTATGTATGATAATTATCGTTGATGCTGTATAACACTATATTTAAGGGTATCCATTCATCCTAATGTTTCATTCATCACTAAATTGTACAGTAATTTTTTTCTCTATATTACTATTCGATGGACATTTTTTATATTTTATTCCTTTTTGTTTGAATGTGTAATCGTACAGTTCCTGAATCACTTACTGTTCTAACGAAGCTCATGTATTTAGTGAATTTGGACACTTTATTTGTATTATATGAAGTTTATATTAAACAGTATATTTTAAGCGTAATCATGCCATAGACAACAAATACAAACTATATATGATCATCAAATTAATACAATCCCCCTGAATTATCTAATTGACCTGGAATTTCACTGCAAAATAGTTCTCTTGTTATCGCACACTGAAAATAACCTCGAAAAACAATAACTTTTACATGAAAGTTTTTACTCATAAACTCAATACAATTTCACCGAAAGTAAAGCGCGAACCACCTGATCACCAGTTAATATTATAATCTTTTTACGTTCTTTGCGTAAAATTTGAAATAATTATAATTTGTTACTATTGACTGTTTTTTCAATCGCATTCACTGTATTATTAAATTATTTTCGATAGTTCTTCATACACGTACTATTCCAGGCGAAATTCCCCTAAGAATTGTTCGTTAATTTTTATGGTACATATAATAGTATATATACTGACCTATGACACAAATTGTATATTTCTTCAGCATCACGATTGAATGTCATCTCATCAACAGATTCCGTGAGGATGATACACGTAGGTAATATATGCGCGATATCGCAAAATAGATTCGTTTACCAGGGTTTCAGGGTGGTCCATTTCCCAGCGTCTGTCGTATGCCGTGTCATGCGGTATAAGATATCTCGTAAACGCTTCGCTGGGTCATCCCATACTCTCGTTCTCGCGTCGATGAGACTCGTCCCGACTAGGAGTCGTGGCTTGTATAAGGGTGTATATCACAAGTGCTCATGCGAAAACCAAAATGATCGGACGGACGTTGGATAGGGGACGTTCTAGTATTACTTATATGCTCCTGGGTGGTTTACAGCCTGATCTTTGACGTAACGAAAACAATACATTAAATAAGGGAAATATCGAACGAAAATATTATTCAGTAGAGGCCTTACGGATTTAAATTCGACGTATATATTTGGCATCATGAAAAATATGGATATACATATATATAAGGTTGTTTGTTTCAGTTTTTAAATTATATACACCCAAATTTATAAGAACGCTAATTGGACCTTAAATTCGAAATTAAGTTTGTCACGATCGTGAGTTTGAATCAACTAAAATTCGAGCATTAAAATCAATTTTGTATATCAAGTATGACTCAGATGTTAGACAATCAGTCAATAGATAAGTAGACAAATATAGATCTTAGGAATGGTGTATTATGAAGGACCAGAAGTGTGCGAGAAAGAAAGTATCCAGGGTCACCCGAGCCATAGTATAGTGAGACATCGAGGCCAAAGTTTCCTTTTTATTTAAGTGCAGTCTTCTACCATTATGTTGGTAAACTACCTTTTTTACGGGATTTTTACTAAAGTCTCGATAGGATCTAACGAATAGCAGATCTAAAAAAAAATCATTTCTGAACTACACCATCAAAGCTAAATGTAATATTCCATAAAAAAAAAAAAAAGTTGGATCCTAAGGTTTCATATAATCAAACTTTATTGTATTATAAAGGAAAATAGATTTAAAAAACGGGAAGTTTTGTTTAATGAGGATATGGCGATGACACAAACTCCTCAAGCATCCTCCTACATGCATTTGTCAGTTTTTTAAAAATAATTTCTTTTTTGACAGATGATGAAGAAAAGGCAACCAATTTCGCTTTCTCATGGAAGAAGCTTTGTCTTCGTGGAATTTGTTTTTTTTTTTGAGATGTTGATGCCAGAGTACTTAAAATGTTCCGAAAAGTCGAAAAATTATATTTAGAAAATATGTCCGTATGTGTGTGTGCGCGCGTGCGTGCGCCCGTGCGTGATGAGCTTGTAAAAAATTGAAATGGTCATATTTCGAGAACGGCCCCACCGATCTTGTCGAAACTTTGCACACAAGTTGGGCCGTAATTTACCTCAGTTTTTTGCGATTTTTGCTCTGATCGCTAACGGGTGTCTAATTTTATGATAGTTTGAATTTTTCGGAAAAAAGGTGTCATCTCCCTAACTTTCGTAAATTTCCAGCTATCGAGATCAAACTTTCTGTACAAATAGGGGATGAGGTTGCTTGGTATTGAGTTTGGCGAGAATCGATTAAGGCGTTCAGATTTTATGGAATTTTTAATTTTCTAAATTTTTTGAAAGAAAACTATTTTTGCTCTAACTTTTATAAAATTTCAACAATCGAACTGAAACTTGCTACACACATTGGCACAAGGGACAAGGAAGCTTGGCATCAAGCTTGGCAAGAATTGACTGAGTGACGGGTAGAGATTTTATAAAATTTAGTATTTCACTAGATTTTCAATTTTTTTAAAGTTGCGTATTCACCGCTCGAGAATACTCCCACCTACTGAGCCAAAACTTGCATTAGGAACGGGCTAGAGGACAAGGACACTTAGTGTCGAGTTTGACAAGAAACGATCGTACGGTTTAGATTTGATGAAATTTTAAATTTTACTAAATTTATAATTTTTCGAAAAATGGCGCGTTCGCTCCAACGCTCCAAAGGGATACGTTGGGATAACACGAATAAACATGAAAATGGCTATCAATCATTAAAGGGTTGATACCATATTCGTGGAGTAGCAAAAGCTGTAAAGTCAGGAAAAAGTATTTGCCACACGATGCCTAAGGTTGAAGATTGAATATACGCGTATTATATGACAAATCAAAGAAGGAAAAGCATATTACTCAATGAAATGACAATTCGTCACGCGCCAGACGAAATCGCACACTTTCGTGGAAACGACGACGGGAGCATATAATATCGAGGGATATTTATGTATAAGGCATTCCACGCCCCCACGACCTACGTTAGACCCTCACCATTGGCGATTTTCAAATCCTTTTAGTATGCTGTAAAGGATACAAAAAAAAAATATTTTTTACCAAATTTTAGATCTTTCAGAACACGGAATTTCAAGTGACAGCTTGGAAAAAGTGAAAAAATGCATTTTCAAGCTGGATGGCCATAATCGATTCACTTTTAATTTATTCCATAATTTTTGCATTATAAAACAAAAACATCGTGGGCTTGAATTTGTAGCGATTGCTCTCAGATAAAAGTTGGAAGAAACTTTTATCATCTTGCACTTGTTTTACAGAATAGATGAAAGGTGCATTCCAGGTATTCGATAGAAACCTAAAAAACTTCAAAATCATAGAACGAATACCCACAACTCTACTTAATTTCGACCAATTTATGTTTCAAATTTAGCGTTTCGTAGCCGGCGCTGGGAGGCTTGGCAAATGTTGCTTTTATCCTTGGTATTACATAATGTTTTGAAACTATTTTCCCCTGTAAATTTGGAATTGTATTTCAAATGTGTGTAATTGAAATTTGTTGAAACCCATTTCCAGCCTACTCTTAAAATGTTTATTCTATAATACGAAAATTATGGTATAAGTTCAAATGAATCCATTATGGCCATCATCCTCAAAATTCAGCTCAGATTTTTCGAAGCTGAAACACGTATTCCGAAAAATCTTAAATTTGGTAAAAAATGTTTTTCATTTGTACATACTACTTGTTACTAAAAAAATATAAAAAATCGCCATTGGTGTGAGATGAACGTCGGACATGTTGGAATGGAATGCCTCATATATATATATATATACACATATATATATATATATATACACATATATATATATATATATACACATATATATATATATATATATATATATATATATATATATATATATATATATATATATATATATTTATTCGAAGCGGCAGCCAGCCACCCTCTCGGGACAAACAAGTTTCCGTCACGTTTGCGCTCCGCGGTATTAGCCACACGTTATAGTTACTACGAGTGTGCGGCTGATCGCGAGAGTGATGGATCGCAATGTTCCGAACGATTAATTGAAATGGTTCGATGCTTGCCCATACTATAGCTATCTCGTTGTCTGGAATCAGAGAAAATCATACACATCGTACATGAATTCTGAAAAAAAATATATGGCACATGTGCGTTACATTATGAGAAGAATATTGCAAAGCTTATCTTTTGCACCCTAATAAAAGCAACGAAGATTGAGACCTCAATCTTCGTTGATAAAAGGTATCTTCAGTTTTTCTTTTTTTTTTACACAATTCTTTTTTTTTTGTATCTTGAGGAGAGTTGTGGTAACTTTTCAACTTTGTACCTAAATGTCAAGCCTTCTCCACCAAACTTGAACATTTTTCTTGCGTTCTTGTCATACTTTACATCTCTCCAATTTTGAGGCTATTTCATTGATTATTTTCTGCGAGAATTTGGTATGAAACAAAAAGGAACATAACATTTGAAAAAATATCCAGGCCATTGCATACGTCTTTAAAGCTTAGTGTGAACTCTTATCGGTAATTGCTCCCCTCAGACTTCCAATACTTCGTCTAGAAATATTTTTTCAATGCAAAAATATCAATAAGTAATGTATTGTCGATATTCCAACTGCAAACAAGAATCATTTTTGTACCTTAGTCAATACGAGAAATCCAGTATATAAGTAGATGGGGCTAGATAATGAATTTTTGAATATTCGTACCAAATTTTAGCTCGACTAACAGACAAGTATTGCGCAATTTTTTGCCTAAAGCCTGATAAATGTCTCATTGTCCAATGATCCGTGAAATACTTCGACACTTGCAGCGATTCCAAGTGACAACAACTCAAAACCAAACTCCAAGTAACAACTGGGTACAAAAAGCTCCTTTAAATGGTTACCGAGTTATAAATTCATCTTTCGAATCAGTCAAATCGACTATGGAACATTTTATGTAACTACTCAGGCATCAATATCTCGAAAACAAAAAAAAAATGGTTTCACGAAAACAAAGCTTTTAAGTCGCCGGTAAATCTTACGTAACTTTCTTTCCGCATAATAAGTCCGAAATCGTTATATAAAATTCGATCAAGTCATCACATCCTCAACTAGAATGATCATTTACATCCCTGATCTCTCAATCATCCCTCTAATCTCCAAAATACAAAAGGGAACGATATTTCATGTCTCAGTCGTGATTCGCACCTAAAATGTATAACGTGGTAGATTATGCGTTATAATAGTGGATCGAGACCTTGTACTATATGTATGTATATATATATATATATATATATACATATATACATTATACACGTGAGAGTTTGGGGATGGATGCTGGCCACGCCACTCGAAACGAATTCCATCAGCGGTCCGCGACGAATTTGGCGTGACAAAAGTGACGTTTCCATCCCTCACGATGAAAACGAGAGGCTGTGTACGAGTGAAAGAGCTATGAACGAAATAAAATATAAGGGCCCCACGGTGTCTCGATCATATAGCGAGAGAACAGTGAACGAGATTCGAGGACGAGTCACGCCCACTCTGGCTTTTGTAGAAAACCCGAGGGAGAAAAAGCAGTAGTATAGTATATTAGTAGTTGTATCTCGTATATATATATATAGTGTCGACGAGGGACTTCTATACCATCAAGAGAGATTCATGGTCCGGACGATATAACATCTCGTCATTATGCACGCTCAAATCGAGATATTTATGTAAACGTGCGCACGATCTCGCCTGGCATCAGTTGATTATGATGGCGACTCATCTCACACCCTCACAAACATGTATATTCAAGCCAACCCCAAGATAATTCTAGGACAAACAAGCAAACAACTCTCTCAAATATATATATATATATATATATATATATATACCTATATGGAATATTCCCACTGAACCGAAAATCCACTTCCCGGCTGACCTGTTCCGATTTTCTTAAGCCTCAATTATGTTTTACATCACCTGGAAGGGAGTTCCACGCATTTTTTTAAATTTCTAACTGTAATATTCATTGAAATTCACGAGAACCAAAGTGGACAAATTTAAATCGATTTTTTCGCCAATAAGTATTTTGGTCAGAAATTTTCTGGGCTCATTGAAAAAAGTATTGCCAATTTTGACAGAAAAAGAATTTTGCTCCGTTTTTTGACAACAAAAAAAAACGATTTATACCAAAACATTTTTTTTTCTGTTGATAGCTGAGAAGTCGCGGTATTAATTTCAAGCTGTATCATGCGTTAGTTTGGAAATGGATGACAACATTTTCGCATGACTAAAAAATTTCACTTTTCCTAAATATTGTTACTTTTTGTATTTCATAATTTCAAGGTAATGTGTGGAACCCGCATTGAGACACCCCACTCCAAGTCTGGTGGATTTTTTTTTTTCAATGGTTCTTTAAAATTTCGAAAAAAGAGAAAATTTAACAAACTCTGGAATTCATAGCAGGCGCAGTTCGTAACATTTTTTGCTTTCCCCATATCTCAATGCATTGCACCTTTAGAAAAATGTATTACAGCTTTTGTTACGGATTGACATGAGTCTGTTTTAAATTTAATATTGATCAGTCGTGGAATACGATTTTATATCTAATTTTGTTTTAACCTCAAATAAAAAACATTGTTCAACAAGCCTATTCGTAACTGCGCCACACAAATGGGTAAGCAGTATCTGTAGTGTTATTGCTTTGCTTGCCAATATGTTACGATCCACTGAACTATCTGTAAATTCCACAGAAATTTTCAGACCCGATATTTGGCGGTTTCTGAGTGAGTCAATACATATATATATATATATATATATACGGATGTATTGCTTCATTCTAATTTCTAATTGTACTGCCGCTCTCAGACATTTCACTTGTACACCTTACACTTTCTATAATCACCACCAGTTCCTCCTAAAATCCATAAAATCGATTCAGTATTTACGGATGGAAGCTCATTTTATTTATCGAAAGCTACGAAGCCACCAGTCTATTTTTTTCGTTCGGTACCTCATCATTATCAAAGAATTATTTTCTTAATTCTTCAAGTCATTTCTCGTGACTGATTGATCATAAGGGTCCATCAATAAATATTATCATAAATATGATCCGGTAGCTTTACAGACAATTTTTCCACACATAAAATTATTATATAAATTTAATCAATTTTATGAATTGTAATTTAAATAAGAACTACGAGAAAACGAAAATTCCTGAGCAAAGGGACGGCGTGATGCTACTCATGAATTGGCCTGACATCAACTTTAATCGATTAATACACTTTTTATTACACTGAATTACCAATAGGATAAAAATAAGTAGTGAATTTAGTGTTTCAAAATATTATACTTAGTGTCAACACTATCTCTTTAGTGTATTCTTGTATATATACGTTTATTTATAGAGTATGATGATCATATACGATCGTGTCGACACAAGATCTCGTTTAAATGTAACATCATCCCCCATTGCCGTCACTTTAAATTGGCATAAAACAACACTATATGGTAGGAATGATTTATTAACAATCGGCGATTAATACAGTGCGACGACACTCGATATAGTATAGTATCTGCCGGTACATTATATACAATATATTCTAAAAATATGTCACCGCCATGTTTAAGAATTGAAGGGGGTTGACAATGGGGTCAGGGGTGGTCAAGAATCGAATCATGAAGTGGTCAATAGTGAGTACGTTAAAACTATCAAGGCACAATGGGCTCCATATTATGTAATATATCGAAAAATCGAATCACTCAAGGAGGAAATCGACACGTGGAAAAGTCGCGTTAGGCGCGTCGATCGGTCGAGTGAAAAATCGGTCCAATCCGTGCGCCATTCTTTTTTTTTCTTCGTCTCTTTCGCTCTTATAATATTCAGCGCGGATACAACAGACCGAGTTGTATATCATAGCATTGTACTGTACTCGAGACCTCACTACATAACAAAGGGATTAAAGGAATGGCCACCGCGGCAGTATTCGTGATGTTCACGACCGATGGGCTCTGAAAAATAAATTTTCGTGACCGTGTAAGTGGAACACGTGGTCACCCTATCCAATATTTTACGCACAGACATGCTCTTATAAATGGTTCCGAAATTTACCACCGATAGCTTATCATTTTGTGAGTATAGAAAATAAGATGCCCGCCCGAACGTAACTTATCTCGTTATTTCACTGGGCCAGCAATCACCAGTCTGTAATCGGCATGGCTGGTATACCGTATATTACGTCAGGATCCATTTGGTCCCTGGTGGTTCCTCTCTTTACAGAGGGTGTGACGCATACGTCATCAAGTGGAAAGTGCATGACCCCGTAAAAATTATAACACTGTTGGAACAACAACCTTATTGCTTGCCTAATTTTTGCTCACGCTGAGTGTACATATTCAAATAGGCAAGCTTCTAGTATCCTGAAGAATTAACGGATGATTTTTATGTCGCTCAAGATGACTTTTATGGAAAATTTCAAGATAGTAATATCGCAAGGTTGAAGTGTAACATGCACGTGGAAAGTGCATGACCCCGTAAAAATTATAACACTGTTGGAACAACAACCTTATTGCTTGCCTAATTTTTGCTCACGCTGAGTGTACATATTCAAATAGGCAAGCTTCTAGTATCACGAAGAATTAACGGATGATTTTTATGTCGCTGAAGATGACTTTTATGGAAAATTTCAAGATAGTAATATCGCAAGGTTGAAGTGTAACACGCACGTGGAAGCGATAGGCGAGGTGGTGAACCGAGTGAAAGGAACGGCTCTGTCACATCGCAAAATTCTCGAAAATTCTGGTCGTATTTATTATTATTTCTTATCGAAAGGGCTCATGAACTCCGTTTTTATCACACAAAGAGAATCGTTGAATGTTAATAAAAAAAATCGTACTCTGTTAACTATATCTACATTTAGTCGCCGCACATGCCGGTAATATACATGATATCCTAACATGCCGAGATCCTAATGTGTATTCTCAATTTTATCAAATTTGGTTATTTTTTTTAATTTGACCAACTGACCCGTGGCTTGTGTACAAATGTATTATACACAAATGGCAGTAACGTCAAATGATCTTCGGAATTCAGTGCAGGATTGGAATAAAAATCATTTGACTTTTATCATTCTCTGTGTTTATCAATGAAAATGTTTTATAATCCACATACATATATCGTAAATCATTGCTGATCGTTAGCTATTTTTTTTTCCAAATACCTTCTTGATCAATTCACAATAAATCACGCTACATGATGTTTTAATTCAAAGTAAATTTTTTGGTAAATGAGAAAACTTTGAGTAAAACTTTATCTACTATTATAGAGTTATGGAATTCGCGTGAGACTTAAAAAAAAAAAGAAATCTATCAAGCACATAATTTTTTTTCCCTCAGGAACTAATTGCATCCAGGGACATAATTAATGTCTCCTTTATGAATATGTATATCGTCTATACATTTGTCTCATAAACGTTCCGATATATCATCATATCTTCCAAATAAATGTGATGCTTTTAACGCCACAATTTATTTTGTCAGAAAATTATTTTCAATGGTATTTTATTCGAATATGCGGTGTGGCCATCTTTGCTGCTTGCCATCAGTCATAGATATATACACGAAGGGTGGAAATAAACGTCATTGTGGTTACGTTGATCCGTTTTAGCCAGCCAAATGAGCGTGATACGGTGGAAAGAGGAAGGCGAGGACGTATGCGTGTGTATGTGTGTGTGTGTGTGTGTGTGCATGAGTGTAGTATGCGTGGGGTTGAGATTCGTGTTATCGGTACCTGCAATGTAGATACATATATCATGTACATGCCACCAGATGAGCATCACAGAGCACAAACAGAGGCAAAAGCGGCTTTCAAACAGGCACAGTGAATAGAATTGTGCGTGTGCGTGTGCGTGTGCGTGTGCGTGAGCGTGTGCGTGAGCGTGTGCGTGAGCATGTTCATGTGTGTAGTGGCCCGGGGGTTTGTTTCTGTCGTTGCTGAGAGAGCTGAGCTGATGTGTATGAAGCATATATAGGAAAACGGACGGACAGGCCTAAGGGGTGTGGGGGTTGATCGGGGACCACAGCAGAGCACGTGGGTGGCAGAGCGTTGGGTAGTCATGACGACCGCAGCGACCAATCATCCGGAAGTAACGGAACCGAGAGATAACTCTGCATCCAATCAGGTTTTGTCGAATCGGGGGTGGAGGAAAAAGACAGAGTGAGACAAGAGGGCGAGGGCTGCACGCTGGGGGTTGCTTGGGAAAAGAAAAGGTAATGAAAGCTCTAATAACGTCGAGAAAGATGACGTGACAACAAACATATTATGAACATTGTAAATCTATGGCAAATTCTTTCGCAGATTTTGTATCCTATGTCACAAACGCATTTAACATTTCGTACAATTAAAAAACTTTTAATGTCGTGGTAACACTAAATTTGACGCAAAATAAAAAAAAAAGGAAACATTGAAGAAATTTTATTCGAAAAAGTGATTAATTGATTTTTTTTTACAATCCTGCTCTAGCTCTCATATATTATATGTACGTATCGTACGTTCGTCTTTCTCATCCGTTGGGAAAATATATGTTGGATCTCAT